>JAOVVF010000044.1:3301816-3328215 GCA_028565595.1 Duopalatinus emarginatus
AGAGAGAGAGATAGAGATAGAGAGAGAGAGAGAGATAGAGAGAGAGAGAGAGAGAGAGAGAGAGAGAGAGAGAGAGATAGAGAGAGAGAGAGAGAGAGAGAGAGAGGGAGAAAGAGATGTTTTGAGGGGGGAAAACGTCCTGTTGAGAACAAGCTTTTCTGAGGGGAAACATAGCACAGACGCTAATTAAGATTCTGGTTTAGCTGCAGCTAACTGGCCTGAGCGAATAGTCAGGTGTCGGAGAAGCGAGAAAAAAAAAACAGAGGGAATAAAAAAAGCACAAGAGATAGAGAGAGAAAAGGGAAACGACTGAGTGATTTTAGAAGAACGTGTTCAGTTCAGGGTCAGGTTCAGTCCCAAGCTTGCTGCTTAGTCATTAGCTCAAATTACGGCGCAGCGCTAAAACTTGGGAGCTGGTTGTTGCCCTTCTTCCTTTGCCTCCTGGGAAATCAGGGCGCCATTAACTGCCCCATCACCCCCAACCCTGAACTCCTTTTTCAGAGTATCACCATTGCCTCGGACAAACACCGTCTCCTCCTTTTCACCTCAGGAAGATTACGATCTACTGACGAGAAAAAAGGAGCAGAAATCCACTTTTCCTTTGAAGCTCCTGCTGAGTTTGTTTACACAGAAGTTTACACGATTAAGTCGAGGCTTTCACACCACTTTCATCACCTCAAGGAGAAACTACACGACCCAGAATCCCCCAGGGGCAAGCAGGGGGACCACCCTGTTTCTATTGTTAACATGCTTTTTTTATTGGTTGTTTGTGCTAACAATGCGAAATGCTGCAAACTTTAATGAAGGAATGTGTCGTGTTGTTATGGGAAAATAATCAATACGGTGAAGCAGAGTCACCGGTACACCAAACTTTAAGTTTTTTATTTATTTTTAAATGTAATTCTTTTACTCGATTCATTTATTTTTAAACCTGATTCTTTTACACACAGTTCATTTGTTTGCATGTTCTTTATATCCCAAATACTTTTCAAATCTGACTCTTCACATATGATTCTCTTCATTTCAACTGTGATTCGTTTCAAAATGTATTCGTTTTCACAGGGTGTAATTTCATATGATTCACGGAGTCTTTTACACATCATCTATTTATTTGTAAATATATTTTTAAATGTATTGTAATATATTTTTTTTCACAGGATCTGCACACATGATTCATATGATTATTTTCATATGAATCTTCACACAAGATTCATATAATTATATTCAACTGTGACTCTTTACATATGATTCATTTCATTTCAACTTTACAGAATCCATTCATTTTCACACGTGAATCTTTCACATTATCAACATATTTTCAAACAATTCACTTGTTTTCCAATCTGATTCTTTTACTTGATTCATTACATTTTTACATGTGATTCTTTGAAATGGTTCTCTTAATTTCATGTGTGATTCCTTATAGACACCTCATTTAGTTTCACGCATGATTCTTTAAAATGATTCTCTTAATTTCATGTGTGATTCGTTTAGACGACTCATTTAGTTTCCCGCATGATTCTTTGAAATGATTCTCTTAATTTCAAGTGTGATTCGTTTAGGCGACTCACAATTCTTTGAAGTTATTGACTTATTTTCAAATGTTATTACTTCACACATGATTCACTGATTTGCACACATTCTATTTTAAGTCAATAAGACATGAAAAGAAGATTTTCTAAAAGTTTTGTTACAAAGAGCTGACACTGGAGACTCCTTTCGTCTTGTTTTCACTGCTCTAAGGCACAAATTTCACGATAGTTCAGCTTCCTGTAGCAGTGCATTCTGGGTAAGTTCAGCTCCTGAATGTGGACTCTATGACGTGGACTCCTAATAAAGCAGCAGGGACTAAATCTGATGACGAGGGGAAGTGGAAGAGTGCGATGTTGAAGCACAGCCGCTGCTTCTCCATACAGTTCCATCCAGACATTTTAGCAGAGCTTGTCGTCTTGTCAGGTTTAGCTGCTAACTAGACAAGACAGCATTGGACAGGCGGGTTTTTCCGCGACAGGAAGTGAAATTAGCGACTGATACGGAGAATAGGATGATGAAGAGGCTGGTGAAGAGGATTGGTGAGCGTCCCCTGTTTTAGAAGCCAGCGCTATCACTAGCAAGAACTTTTGAAGTGTTTTGATAGAAACGCTACTCGCGTTCTCGCATGACCTCGGCAGCAAGGTTATTTTTGGTCAGGCGCTCTTCGCTTCGCCAAAACCCGAAACCGGAGCCAGATGTGTCCTCTTCACTTCTCAAGAGAGAGGGATAAAAAAGAAAACAGACATTGATCTAGCCTACTATTTTTACTCGGGGGCCGTGGCTAGCCAAACCGACGCTTGTGTGAAAATATATTAGACACGGAAAGATACGTTTAGCAGCGTTTAGCTAGCTGTAGCCTCACGCTAACCTCACATTCCCTTCAGATAAGCTATAATTCAGAAGAGTTGATACTTTCTGTACATACTAACTTGCTTTATTTATTCTCTCCTTTTACTCCTCCCTCTGCAGCTATTATTCTCAATTACAGGCACGTTTAAGTAATATTATCATATCTGTGTGCTTTAAAAAAAAAAAGACAACCCCCCCCCCCATCCCGGTCTGCGTATCTCATTAAACAGATTTTTAAAGTTCACTAATAATGGTAATGATGTTCACTTCATCTCCCTGTGAAACTGAAGCTTCTCTGAAGAAAGAAGCGTCTCTGATTAACTCGATCTTCACACAGCGGCAAATTATCATGTGAATAATTACAGTGTGGAGAATATAATAATGTAGCTCAAGAATTTACTAACGTTTTTATTTTTCTCAATAAAAATAAAAAGTCCAAGAAAAAAATATGAATTTATTTTAACTTCTTTTAAATAAATAACAAATATCAGAATATCAATATAAAAATGAACATATGATTTTTTAAAATTCTGAATAAATATATATTTGATATAATATTATTGCTGTCAGTATTATAATCATTTCAGGTATTTCAAGAAAGTAAAAATATACATACAAAATCAATATTAATTAAAAAATTACAAAATATCTACACTATTTAAAAGGTCTATAATTCATAATAATGGGATTTTTGTATGTATGTGTGTGTGTGTGTGTGAAACAAGTTTAATATTGATTTACATTTTTATTTGTATTATTTATAACTGAAATGATTTGAGAAACATAATTATTAATTAATGTATTATTATTATTATTATTATTATCACCTAAAAAATAATGTTTATGTATGATAATACAGATTAAGACTTTCTAACATATATAACTTAGTCTTTTATGTCAATATAATATATATAATTGTAAGAGATGTTAAAATATTTATTTCATTGTATCTATATATTTTTCTTATTCTATTATTAATAATAATATTATTAATAATAATTATTGTTATTATTTTTATTATTATTACAGACAAATGACAATCATTATTATTCTAATTCTTAAGGCAATTCAGTTGTTTTACATAATTTATATGCATAATAACAGATTTTATGTTCCTAGTTAAAAGAAGAATTTGAATTTGAATTTGAACTTTTTAAAAAATTTTTATTTATTATAACTGTCTGAGGATTAAATAATTTAGCCTGTGCTGTTGTATGTATAATATAATATAATATAATATAATATAATATAATATAATATAATATAATGTTTTAACTGTAATTGCATTTACACACACATACACACACACACCCTGGCTCTGTCAGACACACCGTCGCCGCTTGTTCACATTAGCGAGGATGCCGTTAATCCTGTGAGCGAGAGCTGAGATGACCGGCTGCTTCTCTCTCACACCGCCACAGTTACAGCGCCTTCACTTTTAAAGGCCCTAAACAAAGTGGCTCTGTGACTCGTTAAACCACGAAAGCCTGTGAATTAAAGCCGAAAAGCCCCCAGGGATGATGAGTTCTCACCTTTACAAGCCCACACTCTCTCGCTCTCGCTCTCTGTAGTTAGCATGACTGTTTCCATGCTAAATCATTTCAATTATTCAGGAAAGTGCATTCACGTAACATAAATCACAGCATCACATGAGTCGTTTACTCCCACATGGTTCTTTTACATGAGTCGTTTACTTCCATGTCTAACTCTGTCCTTTATTTCTGCACGATTCTGTTACAAGTTGTTTATTCTCACATATGATTCTTTTACTATTTGTTTGTTGTAGTTTTTGCAGGATTCATTAATTTTCCTGGGGTTATTTTACACCAATTGTTTATTTTCACATGTGATTCCTTTACAATTCATTTGTTTTCACATGCGATTCTTTAAAAAATAATTTATTTTCACATGTGATTCCTTTACAATTCATTTATTTTCACATGTGATTCCTTTACAATTCATTTGTTTTCACATGCGATTCTTTAAAAATCATTTATTTTTACATGTGATTCTTTTACCATTCATTTATTTTCACATGTGATTCCTTTACAATTCATTTATTTTCACATGTGATTCCTTTACAATTCATTTATTTTCACATGTGATTCCTTTACAATTAATTTGTTTTCAAATGCGATTCTTTTACAATTCATTTGTTTTCACATGTGATTCTTTACACGATTCATTTATTGTTACATGTGATTCTTTTATGATTTGTTTATTTTCGCATGTGATTCTTTTACGCACAATTCATTCATTTTCAGATGTGATTGTCATGATTCACTTTCACATGTGATTCTTTTACATTTTTTTTCTTTTCACATTTACTTCTTTTTCATGCTTTATTTATTTATTTATTTATTTATTTGTTTGTGTATTTATTTATTTATTTATTTCATGGGATTCTTTTACACACAGTTGTTCCGTTTGCACTGTCATGATTCACTTTTATGACAATTGAAATCTTATGATTAGTTTATTTTCACATGTGATTCTTTTACATGATTCATTTACTTTCACAAGTGATTTATTTACAGCTTGTTTATTTTTTACATGTGATTCTTTTACATGACTAATTCATTTCCATATATGATTGTAATGATTCGCTTTTACATCTGATTCTTTTAAAGGATTAATAATCACATGTAATTTTTTACATGATTCATTTATGTTTATGTGTGATTTTATTTTTATGCTTCATTCACCTTTTTTCACATGACTTTTAACAAATAGTTTTTCACATGTGATTTTTAAAGTTTTGTATTATTCAGTTATATTAATCTGTGATTCTTTCCCATACGTTTGCTTATTTTCACATGTGATTCTATTGCACATTTTTACATGTGATACTTTTTTTTTTTTTACATGATTTTACAATTTGCATGTGATGTTTTCCACACAAGATTCACTTATTTTTTAAATGTGGTAGCTTAAAAAACGTGTTGTAAAACATGTGCAGGCTAGTTTAACGTAGCTGCAGTTACGTTTTATATCATCATTAGCTCAGGTTGCTATCTAGCACTAAGTAGGTGTCCTATATATGGAGGGAAATAGTTATATGTGGTATCTATGAAGAACTTTATAGGTTCTTATAGAGAACAATGTGGGAAATTGAATTAAAAAAATTACATGTAAATTATAATTGCAAAATATTATATTTGCATATATCAAATATCAATTTTAAAATAAAAAATATATATTTAATTTAGGTTAGTAGTTGAAATTGGTTAACTGTAATTGTTTGGTAAACTCTTTCTTGGAAAATCTCTCTCTCTCTCTCTCTCTCTCTCTCTCTCTTTCTCAACTCACTCAGGGATATTAGTCCATTCTCATTTAATCACTCGCCATTCGCTCGCTGGACTTTCATTTCATTAAGGCCACTCAGCGATTCAGGCCAGCTGCTCTGTGGAGGACGAGGTGGAGAAAGATTGACGCTCAGCATAATTCCACCACTTAATTATACATCCGCTTTCTCCTCCATCTCTCTCTCTCTCATTCTCTTTCTCTCTCTTCATGGCTAAACGCAGAACAGGACGCCGTGCACTTAATCGGTTACACGATACGTGATGATATTTCAGCGCTAATGGAGGAACGGTTCAGTCCTGAGCTCATAACATGCTTAAAGAAGTAGATAAGTAATAGTGGGTAACAGATCCTGTGAAATACCACACCACAGGGTATTTATTAACAGCTAGCAATTAATATGTGCTAGAAAACGTGTAGAAATTCCATTAGCTAGCTTGTTAGTGAGCAACTAGCCGTGGATTATCATCGCATACCATTAGCTCAGATTACTGTCTAGCACTAGCACAAATTAGGTCTCCTAAATAAGAATGGGAAATGATGGCACACGTGTAATCTCTGTGAAACTTTATGGGTCCTAACAGAGAACCCGGAGGGATTCAGGTCTTATTCTCAATTTCATAAATGCTACACAAAATCATTTTTATATTTTTTAAATAGTTTTTTTATATCAAAATCCGAATTATATACTATGATGTCTATAATTATTGGCACCCTTGGCAAAGATGGATTTTTGAGGAGAGGGAGGGGTCTAAGAGAGGAGCCATTCGTTAATCACAGTCAGTCAGTCAGTCATTCTCTTATCTGCTTTATCCGTCAGGGCGGCAGTTTGTCCAGACCCCACCCTGGAATCAGAGCACCATCCATCACAAAGGTACCACACACACCCGTTTACTCTCGCAATCACACCTACGGCAATTTAAAACCTCCAATTCACCTACGATGTGTGTTTTTTGGAAGGTGGGAGGAAACCAGAGCGCCTTTTGCATCGTTCACAGGCCTTTAAACACAAACGCTCACATTTTCCTTTTTACTGGAGGAAGGAAGTCTTTGCTGATAAACCTAGCAGAAGGTTTATAGAGCAGAAATGTGTGAGCTCCTGGTTTGTGCTGCCCCCTCAGTGAGAACACTGTCCGTCATGTCCAGTGGGAGAGTGAATGAGAGCCACAGCTGGAGCAGCAGTGCGGCGGCATCATGGCTGCAGTGTAGGGTTTCAGAGATTTCAGGGAAAGTGTGCGAGATGCCCTCAGCCTGCTCTCATCCCCGGGGGTGTTTACGCCACGGCCAAAAAAAGGCATTTGAGGACGTACAAGCTGCCGATCAAAGCGGAGACTTTGCATCAAGGTTCCTTAAGTCCGGCTCGTCATAACATCCTCGTTCACACTCGTGTTCGCTACATGTGTGTATTTACGTTCACACACACGTCTCTGGCCTTGGCTTGATCTATCACATCTGCTTACCTCCTTCCATACTAGCAGACGTGTTTCATTACAGCTGTAAACACTCAGGCGTTCCTCCTACCAGCACCCAAAAGTCAGTACGAAGCTTCGGTTAATGAAATGGAATGAAATGAACAGACGCCTTTGGTGGAATTTGCTCATATTTCCTTGTTGACTTTGGGAATTTTTTTGGCGAGGCCACGCGTAACCGAGCGAGCCAAGAATGGAGACGGGAGAACTTTAATTAAAAGCTTGTCACGTCAACTCTGCTGCTTTTTCGCTAGCGGGGTTTTTGGAAACGCGCCCGGTTTTGAGGATCCATTTAAAAAAAAAAAAAAATGAATCGTTTGACAACCTGTGAGACTAAAAACACAGAGTAATGGTTTCATTCAAGTGAGTACACGTGGTTCCTGGCATCTGTTGTAGCAAATTTGAAAGAGATTAACTTTCCGTCTTTTATATAAAAGGGTGTAACATCTGTATAGCAGCCTGACAAAACATATCGGCTTCAGTACACTATATAGTGCACTCTTACATAGACCCTTATTGCAAATGTATTCAGCAGTGACCTTGATCCGAGACGATACGGTTTATTAAGTTTTAATAAACCCCCGATGTCTCGAAGGACGAGTGTGAAAAGTTGTTAACAGTGATGTGACTTGAACCCGGGCCTCGCAGGAATCAGTCTTGTGGCCCTGATGGTTAAAACGATGCCATCGTTGGATGGAGTGATCAGCTGTGCATGACTCGATCTGATTAGGTGTAAATGAAATGTTTGCCTGGTGTCGTGACACGTTACAGGGATAAGAGGAAGGTACAGAATATGATGAGGGTAAGATATGATTCATGGGAGTCACCTGAGAAGATATGATTCATATTAGTTACTTGAGAAGATATGATTCATATAAGACACTTGAACAGATGCGATTCATGTAAGCAACCTGAAAAGATAAGATTCATATGAGTCACTTAATAAGATATGATTCATATGAATTATGTGGGAAGATATGATTCATGTGATTTACTTGAGAAGATATGATTCATGTGATTTACTTGAGAAGATATGATTCATATTAGTCACTTGAAAAGATATGACTCATTTGAGTCACTTTAGAAGATATGATTCATATAAGTCACTTGAGAAGATTTGATTCATATGAATTATGTGGTAAGGTACGATTCATATTAGTCACTTGAGAAGATATCATTCATGAGTCACTTGAGAAGATATGATTCATATGAGTCACTTGAGAAGAATTGATTCATATGAGACACTTGAACAGCTAAGATTCATATGAGTCACTTATTAAGATATGATTCATATGAGTTTGTGCGAAGATACGATTCGTGTGAGTAACTTCAGAAGATATGATTCATATGAGTCGCTTTAGAAGATATGATACATGTGATTCATTGAGAAGATATGATACATGTGATTCACTTGAGAAGATATGATTTATATGAGAGACTTGACCAGATAAGATTCATATGAGTCACTTGAGAAGAAACGATTCATATCAGACTCTTGAACAGATACGATTCATATGAGCAACCAAAGAAGATAAAATTCATATGAGTCACTAGAGAAGATATATGATTCATAAGTCACATGGAATCAATGCCTGCTGACCAATCAGAATCCAGAATTTTAACACCGCTGCAGAATAAATCATAGATAAAACACAAATCCACTCGGAAAACCATAAGCTTGTGATTTCAGAGGTGGGCTGGTGATGTCGGTAACACACACACACACACACACACACACACACACACACACACACACACATCCTGTGTAATACCAGAAAACAAAGAAAGAACAAAAAAGCCGAAGATAAATCCGGTGTCCCGGCTCTCACACTCGTCCAGGCCAGACACGGATTTAGAGTTTAGAGAAGGGGAAATCGTCAGGCTCTGTCTGATAAAACACACACACACACACACACACACACACACACACACACACACAAAGCAGCTTGATGCCACTCAGAGAAAGCCTTGTTCTTTTTCTTTTGTTTGATGTGCAGCAATGGGAAACAGTCTGGGTTTGTGTGTGTGTGTGTGTGTGTGTGTGTGTGTGTGTGTGTGTGTGTGTAGTAGTAGTAGTAGTAGTAGTAGTAGGTACAATAGTGCATTGTTTTGCGCTTGTGTTTGGGGCAAACGAAAGGTGAAGTTCCGACTGAAGCAGGAACACTTGTAATATTTTACTATTTTCTGGGGGTGTGTCCACTATGCAGGATGCCGCCACCACCATGCTTCTCTGTATGGCCTTGGTATGGCCTTGCGTAAGTTCGATCTTGGACTCATCACAAATCCTAAACTACTTTCACTAGGTCACTAGGCATCTCCTTTGGCAACAGTGGCCCTACTTCCATTACGGTCACCAATCGTGCTGAGATCTTGAGTCTGATGCACCTTAAATCCAGCTTCAGGAGATGACTTCAGTCTCACTGTTGGCCTTTCTCATCTTCATGTTCAGACTGATGGTTTCTTTGGTGACTTTATCTGATGTGGTTTATGGACTGGAAAAAGGGAGCTGTTAATGTTCTCCTGGATGTTTTCTAGACATACCCCTGGGAGTTCTCTAGGCATGTCCCTGGGCATTTCCTTAAACATTTCTCTGGATGTTGTCCTGGTCATTCTCCTGGATTTTCTCCCAGACATTCTCCTGGATGCTCTCCTAGACAAACTCCTGAATGTTCTCCTAGACATTCTCCTGGATGCTCTCCTAGACATTCTCCTGCATGTTGTCCTGGATGCTCTCATAGACATTCTCCTGCATGTTGTCCTGGATGTTCTCCTAGACATTCTCCTGTTTGCTCTCCTAGACATTCTCCTGCATGCTCTCCTAGACATTCTCCTCCTGGGTGTTGTCCTGGATGTTCTCCCAGACATTTTCTTGAATGTTCTCCTAGACATTCTCCTGGATGCTCCCCTAGACATTTTTCCTGGATATTGTTCTGGATGTCCTCCTAGACATTCTCCTGGATGCTCTCCTAGACATTCTCCTGGATGCTCTCCTTGACATTCTCCTGGATGTTCTCCTAGGCATTTTCCTGAATGTTGTCCCGGATGTTCTCCTAGATGCTCTCTTGGACATTCTCCTGGATGTTTCCCTGGTCCTTTCTCTAAGACAATCTCCTGAAAAGTCAGGTGAGTCCTCATTAAGACAGTATCTTTAAATCTGATCACTTCCATACCGAATGGATGGCATCACCAAATTCAACACATCCCACTGTGGAACTACCTATGTTGTAGAAGACTTTTAGTTCGAAGGGTGGAACAAGGGTACAGGACATCTAGATAGGCATTTTCCTTTCTCCAAAGTGACACGAGTGAGTGATTTGTGTCTGACAGTCGACTAATTGCATATTTTTCTTTTTCTCTTCCCAGTCCACGCTCATCTGACAGTCGGAGGAGATATGATCTGGAGAAATTTGGTAAATAAATAAAACACGGCCTGTAAGAAGGTATCGTTGCGCCGCTATCTCTCTGTCAAATATCCTCCAGGAGTTTTATAGGTGGGAGGTTATCAAAGCCCCGGTGTTAGACACCGTCAGACTCGCCCAGCACCCCGAGTAGCGATTTGTCAAAATGAATTGTGGTCAAGAATGCTATTAATAACTTTCACTGAAGGGAAGAACGAAGGAGGAAAGACGTGTCGACGGCGAGGTTCTTTATTCACTCTCAAATCCAGAGTTAACTTAAACCTAGCAGTGGTTCAGAAACGTTCTCCTGCAGACGTCTGATTAATCACCGATCGGCTGCTACTACTGTTTATCATCACTCTCAACAGCAGACGCTTTACTTTCACATGTTTATATTAATGCCATAGTTTTATTATGGTATGGTTTCTATAGTAACGACTCATATATAGACGCTCCAAGGTAACATAAACATACATGTACATGCCACCTGGATGTTTTCCTAGATACTGTCCTGGATGTTCTCCTAGACACTGTCCTGGATGTTCTCCTAGACATCGTCCTGGATGTTCTCCTAGACATCGTCCTGGATGTTCTCCTAGACATCGTCCTGGATGTTCTCCTAGACACTGTCCTGGATGTTCTCCTAGACATCGTCTTGGATGTTCTCCTAGACAATGTGCTGGATGATCTAGACACTGTCCTGAATGTTCTCCTAGACATTGTCCTGGATGTTCTCCTAGACACCGTCCTGGATATTCTCCTAGACACCATCCTGGATGTTCTCATAGACACCATCATGAATGTTCTCCTAGACATTCTCCTGGATGTTCTCCTACACACTGTCCTGAATGTTCTCCTAGACACTGCCCTGGATATTCTCCTACACAATGTCCAGGATATTCTCCTAGACATTCTCCTGGATGTTCTTCTAGGCACTGTCCTGGATGTTCTCCTATACACGGTTCTGGATGTTCTCCCAGACACTGTCCTGGATGACTCTTTTTTAGATGTTTCCCTGGACATTACTGTGAATGTTCACCTGGATTTTCTCCTAGTCATTCTCCTAGATATCCCAATGAACATTCACAGGTTCATTCAGGCATTCTCCTGGATGTTCTTGTGAATGTGTCTTTGAATCTTCTCCTTCCTGGACAAACCCCGGGTAACATTTCTCTGGATGTTCTCCTAGATGTTCTCCAGGACATTCTCCTGTGGCTTTTCTTGGATGTTTTTCTACACATTATTCCAGACATTCCCTTGGATGTTCCCCTGGACATTCTCCTGGACATTTCTCTGGATATTCTCCTGGATTTTTCTCTTGGACATTCACTTCAATGATCTCTTGGACCTTCTCCTGTACATTCTGGATGTTCTCAAAAACATTGCCCAAGGCTGTACTCTACTCATTTGTTCTGTCTGATGTTTTGACAGAGCTAAATGAGGATTCCGGGGTGACTCGGGTGAGTAACAGCTCCACATGCATGATTAAAGTGTCAGGTGAGGAGATTTATTCTCCTGCTGGGTAAAATATATGTATTATATTTATTGGCTGTGTCCAGAGGCCATGTTGTGGATGGAGCTTCCATTCTCACAGTATCGATTGTGGAAACATCTCCATTCATTTCATGGTCTCCAAGCAACAGTGATTCTCCAGAACATTACAGAGGCTGTGATAGATTAGTCTGACGATATAGTTTTTTAATATTATGACTTTAAGATTAAATCCCTACTTCATTTTAAACATCAAAGTCAACACAGTGGACCTGTGAGCTTAATGATCCAGACAACATGTGGATTTCTATTGGATTATTACATTTTTAACATTTTTATTGTTTTACTTATTTTTAGATTTTATATACTAAAACTCTAATTTTCACTATAACCAAACTGTCTTTTTCTAATGTTTATGTTTCACTAGTTAAGTTTTAACAGTTGTATTTTTTTGTTTAGATATAAAATCAGTATTAACAACTCTATGACTTCACTATCACTATCACTATCAATAACACTTTATTTTTAGCATTTATTGTATAATTATATATTTATACATGTCAATTAGGTTATATAAAAAAGTGTAAAAAAACAGAAAAGTTATATATAAGTTATAAAAATATATATTAGAATATTTTTACATGTTTATATGTGTGTGTGTGTGTGTGTGTGTGTGTGTGTGTACTATTTGTAATGTACTGTGTGTAGTTGTTGCTTTTTGCCATTTATCTTTTACTTAATCTTTAGTAAATATAAATATATGGCAAAAAATGTTTTACTTGTAAACATGTTTACTATAAGAAGTATTTTTAAAAAATTAAAATTATTTTAAATACTCTCTTTAAATTTGAAACAAAAACATAGGACTGACGTTGAAAAAAAACAATACTGAAATATTTTAATCTAAAAAAAATAATATATAAACAGAATATAAACATGTTGAAACAAGTTGTCTCACAGTTTTAATAACATCAACGTTTTTTTCATTTTGTAAAAAAAAGTCTTCTGCTTATATAAATTAGGCATTTATTAAAAAATTTTGATTTTGATTTAAAAAGAAAAAAGAAAAGAAAAAAGAAAGAAAAACTCTTTTACTAAATATTTATTTATTAATTTGTTTATCTAGCTAATTTTATTAATTCATTCTGTTTCTACTATATCTTGAACCATTTCTTTGTTTTATTCATTTTATTTCATTCATTCATTCCAAAAGTCTTTAACATGGTTAAATTCCAGTACATTACTAATAAAAACCTGAAGACTCTGGACTGAGCAGCGGCTTTTCTGCGGCTCTGTGATTTTGACTGCCAGTGTATTTTCTGGGTTCTTGTACGGACACGCTGCAGATTTTCCCCTTCGTGATTGTGACAGGGAGAAAAACTGCCTCGCTGGTCTGGTTAGAGGCTTTGAGAGATTTAGCTTCTTATCGTGAAACCCGAGGGGACATGTGTCCCTGTGCTGTCACATCACACACACACACACACACACACACACACGAGCAAAACGAGTCCAGAGGCTGTGAGTGTGTCTCTGTGTGTGTGTGTGTGTGTGTGTGTGTGTGATTGATGGGCGAAGGGACCAATCTGCTCTGTGACCCCTCAAATGGGTGGCCCCCTGTAGGGCAATAGCTGGTCAATTGTCAGGGCAGAATGTAGAAGTGTAAAGTGTTCACTACAGCTGCGAGTCAGACCTCGAACCCTGAGCCGTACCTTAAATACATGAAATTCCTCCTCCGTCTCCTGAGGGAATGACAGGGCTGAATAATAACCTGCACCATTTATCTGTTCCACAGTGTGAGTGCAGTGTATATAAAATATCAAACGGTCTTCCTTTTATCTGTCTGATTTCTTTAGGAACACACAGGTCACCTGTTATTATTATATTAAATATAATCAAATCAAATATAGTCACACTTTTACCTCCGAGTCGCTTCTCTACCAGATGTTCCAGATGACACTGATACAGAAAACTGATGAAATTTGTTCAATAGTATAAATTAATATTATTCCTGCCCCTTTGCTTAAATTCTCTGAAGTTTATTACCTCACCTCAACATTCTTAAATATGGACTCTGTGGGATTTTTAAATTATGTTCATTTTTACTCAACATTAACTTAACCGAGCTAAATTTTTATCAATTGATCAGTTTAAAACAAATTGACTACATTTAAAGTAACTCAACTGAAACCTTAAAACTCACAGACAAACCAAACAATTAACCCAAACTCACATGAACTTAAAATTAATTCACCTCAAATGAAAACAAACCAAATAAACCCAACTCGACCTGACACAACTTCTTGAATTTCCCTCTGGGATCAATAAAGTATCCACCCATCCATCCATCCATCCCTCCATCCATCCAATTAATCCATCCATCCATCCATCCAATTAATCCATCCATCTATCTATCTATCTATCTATCTATCTATCTATCTATCTATCTATCTATCTATCTATCCATCTGTAATAAACTTTTTTAGATTGCACTGTATTCTAATGACAAAAGATGATTTTTTATCAGAATTTTTTAGTAAACTAAACAAAAAAAAGACAATGGTTTAAAAGTAAACTAATGGTAACATTTAGAAGAAAGTCTAAGATATCTATTGAAATTTACTGGAACTGTGACACGCACTTTCCCTTCAGACTTAATTACTGAGGAAACATATTTCAGTGAAACCCCAGAGACGTGGTCCCTCCTCTTCCCGAGCTGCTTTAAAGGCAATATGGCTGAACGTCGGGGTAATATTGTGAAAGTGCACACTTGGGGTGAAGGCGACTCGAGGCGAGGTTACTGTTTATTGCTTTGGCTTTCATCCTTCCCGACGGAGCAGAGAAGAAATCTCCGCTCCACTTCGGGCTGCGGCATCTGTTTATCCTCCAGCCTGCTCCTGGCAGCGGAGCACGATGTCACTTCCTGTCACGAACACAGAAATTTGTAGTGACAACGTTAAGGCTTTTAGAGGCTTTGGCCAGCTTAACACGCCTGCCAGTTTCAGCCTACACAGCACTGACGATGTGGCCCATTTTCAGTGTGTGTGTGTATGTACAATGCTGTTTTCTATCCAATTCCACAAGACAGGCACATTTCCTCCATGACCTCCTTCTCTCGCATCACCAAAATCACTTCTATCACAATGTTTCATAAACACAGTCTTATCATGGGGGAAGGGGGGGGCCTTCAAAATACACCTCAGTGTGCTTAAGAGATGCCATTCAGTAGATGTGATGTAGAAATAATCTTTTTATATTAATACCAAGCAAATAATTATAACATAACATCATAATTATATACATAATAATAATTTTATTTGTTGTTATTTAATTCTTTATTTTTATGTCGTTTTTTTTATTATTGTTTAATTTATGACTTTTTGGCTTGCTTTTTCCTCAGTTAAATTCTGAATTCCGATTGGTCAGAAGATGTTGACGCAGCTGCGAATTGCAGGTTTATGCTGATACGTAACATCTGATACATGCTTTTATACAACGCTTTTATAGTTACAGCTTTGTAGAAGTGGTAAACATTTATGGAAGGAGTCTCCATTATCAGTGCGTAAGAGGTAAGGCTGACAATTGACTGTTATGCTAACTGTCAGTTTTGGTAGTTGTGAGTTAGTTGACTGATCTGCTGCTAGCTGTCAGGTTTAGTAAAATTACATTGTGCATTATTACATACTTAAATAGTGCATACTTATTGGATCCAGTGCACAATCCATCCATTCATCTATCTATCTATCTATCTATCTATCTATCTATCTATCTATCAATCTATCTATCTATCTATCTATCTATCTATCTATCTATCTATCCATCCATCTATCTATCCATCCATCCACCCATCCATCCATCCATCTATCTCTTATAAACTCATACTTAACCGGTAAACCAGTAGTCTCCTTTGGTACACTAATGTCCAGTATGCATGCAACCTTGGATGTACATCTGCCATCGTATGAACATCACATGATGCATGATGTCACACCATCATCGTAACAGTCGCACCTCCATGAAGTTCTCACAGGTGCTTCAAGTGCTTTATACAGACTGAATGACCCATCAGGCCTCATTGAGCAGTTTACTAACAGCTACTCAAATTACCAAACATTTAGACTTGAGCATGTAAATCTAACAACAGCGATGTTAATCTCTCACTCTAATGTTTAACCTGATTATGATTAGTACAACAGTTATCTTGACTGGTTAACCAGCTAGATAACGTGATCACGTCAGCATGATTACCTTAGCTGAAATTAGCCTAGCTTACAGATTTAGTAAAATAATATTTCTCAGTTTGCTATATAAATTCATGCTAGCTATCAGTTGTGGTAAATCACTGCTAGTGAGTTAGCTAAAGTTCTCCTAGCTCTCTGTTTTTGTAAAATTCTACTAATAAGTTAACTAAGGTTATGCAAACTTACAGATTTGGTAAAATGATGTTTGCTAGTTTGTTAATTAACGCTCTCCTAGCTGTCAGCTTTGATAAAACACTGCTAGTTAGTTGAATAAAGTATGCTCGCTGTCAGTTTTGGCAAAAAACTACGAGGTAGTTAGCTAAAATTGTGCTACTTGTCCGTTTTAGTAAAAATACTTCTAGTTAGTTAACTAATGTTATACTGGAGCTGTTTTTATGTTGTTGTTATTACTCCAGGCCTATAGGGGGCGCAGGTTTGCACAGTTAACTATGTTGAGCCAGTTAGTAAATGGAAGAAATGAACAGGAAGTGTAGTTGTTCTTATGAGGCAAGTGAAGCATGGTGTGTCTCTGCCAACCCAAGGCCATCCACTAATTTCTCTACCTTTGAGTGGCAATATGAGTAAGTTTCAAAGTTGTGATATGTGATTACTGAAGTTTGAGACGTTTCCATATGCTTTGTTTGTCAATATAGTAAAATCCAATCTGAGTTCATGTAATGTTACTGCACTTTAATGCACTTTATATGTAAAAGCAAATGTTTATTTAATTTAAGTGGACATATTATGGTTTGTAAGCTCAGTATTTTTCTGTATTTTGTATTGTTTCAGTTTTACACACTTTTTTTGCGAAATCATGTCCAAATACATTGTGTGCTTGTTCCTCAGAGGAAGTGATGTAATAGAGAGAGTTTAGCTGGTTGTGAATCTCAATATAGGACACAAGGTCACATTGGGTACAAACGTTCTGCTAAAAGATTAGGTAAAATGATAATTATTAGTTTGCTAGTTGACTCTAGCTGAACTCTAAGCTGGACTTGAATTATCTGTCAGTTTTGGTAAAACGTCATATGAAATGGTTGAAAATGGTTTATCTCTTTTTCTCTTTTGGGAAACTTTGCCTTGATTATTTTTTTCCTGTAAACATAGAAGCCTTCTTGTTGTTTTAAGTAATAATCTGAGGCAAAACGTTGCATTATTAGTGTTCATGCAGGTCAAAGTGAAGCCTGCGATGCGTGCGGGAGTCTCGCTGACCGCTGTGAGTCTCATAAACCTCTCTCGGTTTGAGGAGTAAATGAATTAATCATAGTTTTCTGCCTCATCGAGCACTATGGGGACTCCGTCTCAATTAGCCTACGTTAGGGCTGAGGTAGAGCGATCCGGCCGTCATCGGAGAGACGGCTTTCTGACTGTGACGGATAATAAATTTATTTTACAGGAACAACAAGGAAATTTTAATTAATAATAATAATAATAATAATAATAATAATAATAATAATCATAATAACGTATATCTATAAACAGTTTGTTTCTAGTTAGTAAGAAACCACAGAGTGTAATCTTCTCTGTACGTTAACTGTTAGCTAGTAGCTAAAACTGAGAGTTAGCATAAGTTAATCAGCTGCTACTGACTGATAGCAACCTTGTACAGACGCCATACGCCCAACCTTCAGACTCTGTCCTGGCCACACTGCGAACACTCACGTGTACCTCTGACACTGAAGATTGTCAACACGACTTTAACATCTGTAACCGCTGCTTCACATTTAGACGTTTGTGCTTTTCAGGACAGGAAGCCATTACTGAACCAGCTGAGTGCGCCGAAAGCTAGCTGTTAGCGTGTAGCCCCAGGCTAAATGACCTGAGGATACAGTCTCAGAGGACAGCGCTATAAAATATTTACCCCCCCTGTTGTGCTGCCTACTTACCACTGTCGTGTCCCTGTGCTCTGGGTGGCTCCTTTGATTCTTTCCTTTTACTTCATTTCCTAATAGTAACTTAAAATAAAATGTCATGGAAATAAGTAAAAGAAAGTAAAAGAAAAGGTGCTAGTACTATTTTTTTATTCGCTATTTAGTTATATAATAAAATAAAAACTAAGTAAAAAAACTTTCTCTATTTAATTAGCAAATATAAATATTTTTTATAGTTTATTATTTATATATTTACATTTTTACACTTTTATAAGTTTATAAAAATATTGTATTAAAAATACATGCTTGTAAATATTGTAGCTAATATAGTAATATTGTAACTAACTAGCAGCACTTTGTAATTAAAAATATATATATTTAATTAAAAATGAAATCTTATGTATTTATTAATGAAAGTGTATATTTTTCATTTGTTTAATCTTTATTATTTTACATTTACACATTTTTGGGAAAGGAAGTTATATATTTAAATAAGTAAATATTCATTTATTTGTAAATACGTACTTTTAATTTGTTTTACTTTTTACACTATAATAATTTAAGTAATTTTATTTTGTTTTTCTAATCTATGTTTATAAAATGTATAATTTGTACATAAATTGGCATCTTTATTTAAGTAAATAAATTTTATTTGCACTTATAAAACCTTTTTATTTTGTACTTTTGTACATTAATGTATTAAAAGTACTACAAAATAAATAAATAAATAGTTTATTAACATTTTAACATGCCTATAACTTGGTTGGCGTGGTACAGTGGTAACATCATTGACTACCATGTGAGAGACCTGGGTTTAATTCCTGGTCTGGGCAGCCAGTCTGTCCTACACCAATAAGGGAAGGACCAAGGGCCAAGACTCCTAACACTACACGTAACACCTGTAACTTTGTAAGTTGCTCTTGATAAGAATATCTGCCAAATGCCATAAATGTGAACTTATCATGACATGAACGTTGTCTCTGACATAAAGATCACTTCTGGTGTTTATTTTATAAGTGTAATGTAAAAACAGAGCGCTACATGATGTGTTTATTGGTTTGAAAGCAGTAACAGATCAGCTTTAAGAATTTAATTACACGTCCTGAAGTTGTGCTCTAAAGCTGACAGATCAAACACCACCGCTCACCGGTCTTCTCATATCTCTGATTTCTCTAATCCACACATCAAAGATGAACAGTGCACTTAAAACACACCTGAAACGTCACTTTCTCACCTCAACTCCACAATCCAGAGAGTCATAGATGGGTCTTGTATCATCAGAGCTTTTATAACATCTACAGCTTTGATAGACGTGTTAGAGATCTTTAATTAAATTTTCATAAATCTCATCTCTGATCACCACACAATACTGTTTAATAGCATCAAAATTATTTAACTAAACTCTTTGTCATGGAACTCTGTCATTTACCCATTATGTGGTATTGAAATCTGGGGAACATAGGACCTAGGAACATAAAACCCTGTCATATTTCAGCTATGTGCCATATAAACCTGCAAAACATAGGACCCTGGAAACAGAACCCTGTCATGTTTCCATTATGTGCCATGTAAACCTGTGGAACATAGGACTCTGGGAACATAAGAATATCCATGAACATCGTTTCACTTACGGTAGTAATAGCATTATTACACTTACGCTATGCTAATTACTAGCTTCACAGTGTGTACTAGCTAATCTCTGAATATGTACAAACACTATTTTCCTCCTGTTCTGGTACTAAATGTACCTCATTATGAGCTTCTTGTCAGTCCTGTGTAGGCTGCCGGGGTTGTGCCGGTGATTGGGTTACGTTGTGGGTGACACAAAGCTCAGTGTCGCGCGTTAGTCATTGCGGTGACCTCCTCCTCGTAAGCAGAGTAGCCTAGCAGGAATAATTTATAAGCAGCACCTTCATACTTCAATTTAGCTTCATCCCCTAAGCAGGGCCTCAGGGCTCGGCTCGACAAAACAACAACGGCTGCTGAACTTTTGATCCGATGAATACTTAATGACAGATTTGATTACAAACAAGGCCTCGTATTAGATGAGTTCAGTGTCTGGCTGCGAAAAGGGCAACATACCACAGACATGACACTGGCATTTCTACTGCTAGCATCACGCTAATCGCTAATCACTTCACAGAAAGGCATTTGCTAGCACTTACATCGGAACGGAATTCACACTTGGAGATTATTAGCTGTTGAAAACAGCAACACATGGTTCGAGGCTAATTATTTAACACTAATCTTTAAGTCCATTGTGTCTCATGATAATCGCTAATCACGTCACACATTTCTACCAGACACTGATGACTTCTTTTTGCTTTTTTCCAGTTGGCTAGCTGCTAAGAATCCCAGCTTATTAATAGCTAGTTTTTCAACAATATAGACCAACTCGGGTTCATGCTAACCGCTAATCATTTCCCTTTCAGCTATTATAAAACACACAATGTTTAATTCTGCTAATCTCTAGTTTAATTCAATAATGTTTCCATCAACGCTAATTTTTTGACATTTATAGTTTAAAACTTTGCTAATTGTTGTTATTTCACCCTTGGATAGCTGTTCTAAAAAAACATTAATAAGTTTAAATTTTGAATTAAACATGAAGTTACTTTCATAGCAAATATTAAAGAGTTTGTCAACACCGTTGTGCTGATCATGCTAATTTCTTAGCCTAACTGCTAATCGCTTCAGATTTATTTTTATTTAAAATCTACACCATGTAATTTTGTTTCACATTTAGAGTCACAGCTAATTAAAAAATTTAAATTAAAATAATAGTGTCATGATGAGTTTATTTGGTTTGTTACCATGGTGATAACAGGAAATGAAATGGCTGTGTCCTTCTGCTATGTAAAATAGATTACCCACTGAGGTTTCTGTGAAAGTTAACAATGGTTTTATTTTTATTTTGCAACCAGTCAGGAACTCAGTATGGCATCATTTACCTCCACCACACAGGTGTCTTCATCTTGATGTAAGTTCCTCAGAATATTGATATTGAATATCACTAATATTGAGGCTAATTTATTTTAGATTACTTTTTGTAGTCAAAATAGTTCAACCTCTTGCTAAATGCTAAGCCTTGTTAATGGTATATTCCTTATCATGTAGAGTCTTAATCACTAATCATGTTATCTGCGTTATCAGATTGCACCCAGGCTAATTATTTAACATTAATCCAGCCTTGTGTTAATTACGTGTATGTTATATAAATCACACCATGGCTGAAGCTAATTGCAACTTTGACTTTATGCTAGCTGCAAATCACCCTAATGCTCTTTTGTAAAAAAAACGTTAACAGCTCATTTTTGTTATTTAGCAAACTAACAGATATAAGGATCAAACCATGCTTGAAGCTAAATATCTAACAAGGCCAACATTTTGCTGACTGCTAATATTTTCATCAGTTTTGATTAGCTGTAATTAGAAGCACAACAGGTTTATGGTATCATTGTTTATTTATTTTACATTTGGAGTCCCTTGCTAATTGCTAATCACCTCAGACTTAGCGATTACAAAAACTACGTTCTGTTTATGGTCATGTTTGTATTTTTAAAAATTTGAGTCCACCTCATTTCTAAATGCTAATATGTCAGATTTCTGCATCATGCTTAGCATCAGCGTTAAAAAAAAAAAATACTCGCTCATGCTAAATCCTGTCCTGATTAAGATGTCTGAACATCCTGGATGTCTGCACTGCTATTTTCTCTTCCTGTTGTCGTGGTGAATTTTTATTCAGGGTGATGATTAAACCATAGCATGAGCAGAGGTAGCAGCTGGCTTTGGTAATTGCAGAGGGAGTCGCTAACCAGCGGTGAGCAGAATCGTCGTAGGCTACATGTTCCTCCGTGTTTGGAAACCTTCTCCAACAAGGCAGCATGCACAATAGCACAGCAGGAGATGGGATATTAAACACCCTCATTACACTGGCTAAAAATTTGCCCTGAAGCAGGTGGAACCCCGAGTCCTGATCTGAATACAACTAAAGTCTGAGCACTTAGCTTTTATCATCATCATTGACAAGGCACCTGCAATGATGTAATAATAAAAGGAGATAAAAAATTGTGCATTAATCCAGGCTAAGGTTAATTATTTTACTACAACACTGCATCTTTACCTCTGACAATGGCAACTCCTTCCATCAATGTTACTGTTAAATAAACATTCACAAACATTTTTGTGACTGAGCTGTTTCTTTAGAAACAATAACATGTCTGTAGTGTGCCTGTATGCGTGTATACTGCTAAAAATGTGTACATGTTAGCATTAGCTATCAGACGTCTACTTCTCTCTCGTTGCCCACATTACCCTTAACCTCACCACGTTACACTGCAGCCACAACAACAAGGACGAATGTCACCAGCCTGATGGCTCCTTTTATTTTTCCCCCGCTGAATTATTTACACCGCGCTGTCCGACAAAGCTGCACTGCTCTAATGTCATGTAAGATAAACCCCTGACACAAGCTTCCCACCATTTTGTTTGCTTTGTCGGTTTGTTTGTTTGTTTTAACTCTGCCCAAGCAAACTCTGGACAAAATTTAGAACAATTTCAACATAGAGATTTTTCACAAGTTTACTGTTTTTAATAATCCATGGAGTATTTTACTGATTATATTTTGTACTGTTAGCTGATATCTTTTAAACTTATTCAGACATTTTACACGAGGTGTTAATGGTGAAATGTTAGCATAATACTTCCATAATTAAAATGTAAAAATGCTGAAATGCTAAATTAAACATTTAAAATCTTCATTGGGTTTGTACAAGTTGTAAAAGACTGTATAAAATGTATATATGGGTTCATATTTAGACTCCTTCAACAAATCTAATTTAGAATTTTCAGAATCAGGTTTATTTTGCCAAGTATGTTTACACACACATGGAATTTGGTTTCAGTAGTTGGTGTCTCTCTAGGTACAGTAATTTTAGAAAGTAGTGTACATATAGTGTACACATATAATTTACATAATTAAAAAAATTAACTATTTTTAGTAATTTTAGTAATGAGCATTAAAATGCTCATTAACTTGTCAGCTGTTGGTACAATTTGCCTACATTTTACTGTGTGGAAATTGAGCAGGAAACAATTTAATGTTTTTCTTTTTGTTTTTTTGGTAACTCCTCAAATGCAGTAATCATACAATATTTAAGCTGATCATTAAATGGTACCATACTTAAATATATTTAAAATAATGAAATACAATAAACATTTAAGGACTGTTGAAATATTGTTGAAAGTAAGATTTAAACTTTCTGAAGTTATTTCTGAAATCCTAAGGCAAGAATATTATGGTAAGTTTAAAACCTTCTGAAAGGTCTATAATCTCAGCTGAGTTGAAATTGAGGTTGAAATGTGAAATGTTAAGAGTTTGGGTTTATATTTGAATCTCATAAGATACAGATAATCTAGTTGATCTCCTTTTATATAAATGTATATATATATTTAAATGTTTGTGAATGTGGATACATTTATCTATGTTCTTACTTGGTGATTTTTATTTGGATGATCTTAAAATTTGTTTTAGGTATTTTTAAATACTGAGCCAAGTTTGATATGTGAAAATACTGGGTATACATTTGAAATTAATAGAATATAGAAATTCAAGAGTATTAGATTTCTGTTTAAAGTCACGTATACAATGCTAAGCTAAATAAAATGTAATGTGGAAAGGAATAGAGGCTTACAGTGTATATGTTAAACTTCTACCCTTGCAACAGTTGAACTACGGCAGTCAAATTCTAATTGTTTTACAATCACGGCTGATTTGAAAATCCCCAAAATTTTATTGTTAAATGTTAAATTTGATCCAGTTCATGAGCTTTGTGAAGCGGTTTAATGAAGTTTAAAGTTACATCACATTACACACTTATATATTTGTACGCACACTACATACTCGGCTCTCTGTGGGTACCCTTCCACCCCTCCACCCCCTTGAACCCCTCCCAAAACGAGAGGCTGTGACGATGATTGATCTGACAGCAGGACAGTGTTAATGATATTTGGGCCACAGGGCGACGGGAGCTGAACCTCACCCTCTGCATTTGCATTTCCATTCATCATGCCGGCTTTTATCACGTCCGGGCAAGTGCCAGATCTAATTAAAGCAGGAGTTAATGAGGGGGGCACGGGAAAGGAAAACACTGGCCAAAAACTCAGCACCAAACCCAATTATCGGCAAACCAAATGAAGTCATCCGAGGCCTCGTTATTACAATTAACCAAAAGGGAAGCAGAAGGAGGAGTAAATAAATACAGTTAAAGAGGATCAGGTTCACTAATTTTACTTTAATTTTCCCTCCTTCAGCTCAGTTAAGACAGAAAGAGGATGATTAATCTCTTACTTCATAAAGGAAGTGATGGAATTACAGAGGGGACAGAGAGCCAGCGGAGCAGTGTGCCGATACAGGAGCTTCTTAACTTCTCAAACTGTGTGGGAAAGAAAACGGAAAGATGGAGGAATCAGAAAGAGATGGAAAAAAGAAATGGATTTATTTAGCTGGGAAAGAATGAAGAAAGGAAAGGAAAGAGAAAGAAAGAAAGAAAGAAAGGAAAAAAAACAGTAAAAAAGTAAAAAGGTGCAAACTGCATTTAAATGAATAAATATAAATAAATCAGTAACAAATGTCTAAAATTTATTTATTTATTTATTAATTTATTCAAATGTAGACATTTATAAATTTAAACACCTTTAAACCAAATACAGAATATCAGAAATAAATATAAGAATTTATGTTTAACATTACAGCCATAGGTAAAAGTGTTGGCACCCCAGAAATTACTCCAAGAAACTTATTGCAATTACACATTTTATTTTATTCCCTTTGTGTGTATTGGAACAACACACAAAAAAAATTAGGGGAAAAAAAGGCAAAATTGATATTTCACACAAAACTCTAAAAACAGTCCAGACAAAATTATTGAAACCTTTTTTAAAATTAAGGGGTAAATAACTTTGTTTCAATCATGTGATGCTCATTTAAACTCACCTGTGGCCTGTAACAAGTGTGGGCAAAATAAATGTTGAACCAGAAAAAAAGTCGACTCAATGTTTGCATTGTGTGTCAGTGTGCCACAGTAAACATGGAGAAGACAAAAAGAAGAGAACTGAGGACTTGGGGGGGGAAAAAATATCAACAATCTCAAGGTTACAAGTCCATCTCGATGTTCCTTTGTCCACGACTGTAGCTAATCTCCCTGGATGTGAATAGAAGAGAGAAATTGATGAAGGGTTGCAACACAGTTGGACAGTCTGGTGGTGGATAAGCAGCCCCAATCAAGTTCCAGAGAAATTCAAGCTGTCCTGCAGACTCAGTGTCAGCGTGAACCATCAGTCGGCATTTGAATGAAACGCTGTGGCAGGAGACCCAGGAGGACCCCGATGCTGATACAAAGACATAAAAAAAGCTGCAGTTTGCCAAAATCCTTGTGGAAAAACATCTTGTGAGACCCAGATAGAGCTTTTTGGTAAAGCACATCATTCTACTGTTCACTGAAAACAGAAAAAGGCCTATAAAGAAAAAAACACAGTACCTACAGTCACATGGTGGAGGTTCTAGATGTTCTGGGGTTGTTGTGCTGCCTCTGGCACTGGGGGCCTTGAATGTGTGTGAGACATCATGAACTCTGATGATTACCAAAGGATTTTGGGTCCCAATTTAGGGCCCAGTGTCCAGCAGGACAATGACCCCAAACTTACTTCAGAAAGCACCCAGAAATAGATGGGAACAAAATGGTGAAAAGTTCTGACGTGGCCAACAATGAGTCTGGATCTAAATCCCATTGAACACCTGTGGAGAGATCTTCAAACTGCTGTTGGGAGAAGACGCACTTCAAATATGAGGGACGTGGAGCAGTCTGCAGAAGAGGAGTGGTCCAAACTTCCAGTTGAGACGTTTAAGAAACTTGGTGATGGTTACAGGAAGCGACTGATTTCAGTTCTTTTTTTCCAAAGGGTGGGCCAACAAATATTAAGAGGGTGCCAAAAATTGTGTCTGTCCCATGGAGTTTTGTGTGTAACTATATCAATTTTGCCTTTTTTTCTGTATTTTTTTTTTTTGTGTAGTTTCAATACATGCAAAGGAAATAAATGTGTAATTGCCATAATTATTTGTTAGAAATACTTTAACTTTCAGGAAACATTTCAGGGGTGCCAACACTTTTGGCCATAACTGTATGTTTATCCACATGAATTGATTGTATAAAGTTTTAAATATTTGTATAATATTTTACACAAACAATA
>JAOVVF010000044.1:3364890-3382390 GCA_028565595.1 Duopalatinus emarginatus
ATTTGAGTGTGTGATTATCCGATGTTAGTGTGTGATTATCCAATGTTAGTGTGTGATGATTTGAGGTGACTATTTGAGTGTGTGATTATCCGATGTTAGTGTGTGATGATTTGAGGTGACTATTTGTGTGTGATTATCCAATGTTAGTGTGTGATGATTTGAGGTGACTGATTATCCAATGTTAGTGTGTGATGATTTAAGGTGACTGATCATTTGACTGTGTGATTATCCGATGTTAGTGTGTGATGGTTTGAGGTGCCTGTGACAAGAACGCAGCCAGTTGTAACCTTTCCTCACTTGGTTGCAAGATTTGCTCGGTGCAAAACTAAAGAAAGCAAACTTTAGACACCAAACTTGCCCTACATTTGAGAAAGACTGTGTACATCTCACGGTTCAACATACGTCTTCCAAGAGGAATATTTTGGCCGTTATCTCTCCGTTATTGTGCTATTTTTCATACTTTTTCTACATGTGCATGCTGAGATTGTGGGTGGGGGGTGGGGGAGAGAGACACAGCAGCTCAGAGGAACATTATTACGTCCCTCATTTGTTTTGCTATATCAGTGGAATGGGACACAGCCGGGCGGAGTATCTGTTACTGACAGCGCCAGCTGATAAAAGTTCCCTGTTATGAATAATGCTAAGTATATTACTCACTGACACGCCACAATTCCAATTTATGCACCGCGACGGGCGCAATTTATAACTTTCAATATGCAAGGATGTGGCAAGTCATTCAAGAAAGATAGTGTGAGTGTGTCTAGCTGCGAGTTTGTGTGTGTGTGTGTGTGTGTGTGTGTGTGTGTGTGTGTGTTAATATGCTAACCTAAACTTCAGGATTACAAGTCATATTTCAAGTCAATAACCAGGAATGCAAAAAAAAAATGGCTAGATAGCTAAATTTACCTTTGCTAAGTAAATTATATTAGGTATCTTTTTATATAGAAAGAATACAAATTGCAGTAATACAGTAAAATCCTCAAGACTCAAGACAGAGAGGAGGATAATCAAGTCGATTTGAAAAAATCTCACCCCGGAAACGAAGGACACATGATGGACAGGATCTTTAAACAACACAGAAGGAGTGAGAGGCGCTAAAAAGGATTAAATGAAGAATTAGTTCCCATTACAGAGGCCTTACTTTGCTCAGGGGCCCTTCGTCTCAAAGTGAAGGGGACAAGCTTTGGGCACAATGAGCAAAAAGAGTGGAGGGGAAAAAAAAAAAGAGAGTACCAGAAAGAGTGTGAGAGAAAAAGCCTTTTTTGTTCCAAGGCTCCTTGAATGGATTTGTTAAAACGGCACGGTTGATTTATGCTAAGCAGAAAAGGAGCGAGAGGGCCGGGAACATCGCCTCCACTCGCACTTTGATGCTAGGTGCCCAGTGTACCCTCTTCTTCTCCTCCTCCATCCATCCGTCCAAACACACACACTCATACACACACATTCTTTCTCTGCCACGCAAAGATAATCAGGTTTATGTAAAGTGTGTGTGCTCTTTTGACAGTCAGGCGGTAGCTCATTAATTCAATCGAGCCCGACGCCATTGTTCGGCGAGTGTTTGAAATGCGTACGGAGGAGGAGGGTGAAGGGGGGGGGGGCTAGACAGAGATGGGTCTTCCCTTAATCCTGTCAATCACCGCTAACATTTTTCTCGCCGTTGCCATGGGCCGGGGTTCAGAGTTCATGAAAACACCATGGGCGAGCCAACAAAAAGCCTCGTTCGGAGAAGCTCTACATTTGCCTGTAGTAAATGTAGACAAGGTTTGGACACTACAGTGGCCCTGGAGGGAGCATGGAAAGGAGCGAGGGAAGGAGGGAGGGAGCGAGGGAGGATTTGTAGGGAGGGAGAATTTAAAATCCAAACACGCCAGAGAAAAAAACTTGACCCAGGAGGCTCTGGGAAAAACCTGGCGAATAGAAAGAGCAATGTTCTTTCTTTCAGAAGACAATGGACAGGGACGACTGGGCTTCCTGACCAAAAAAAAACAACAACAAAACAATCTTTATTAACGGTGAAGATGGTGTCAGAATGAATGTCCTGTACATGATTCCAGTGACCTCAAAGTTACTCGTGTTTACAGACTCATTGTATTGTTTATGTTCACTATACTATACACTGTACCAATACATCATCACATTTATTCATGACTATACTCCTACATCTATATTACTAAAGCAGTATACCTCAATACTCAATCTCTTCATCACAGTGTTTCGCAACGTGTATATATACTCATTACTAATGCACTATAATACTATATTGTAAATACTCAGTAGTAATACTGCATGGACTCACCACCACACTGTGTATGTGTTTACTACTATATACTGCACATATACACTATATACTTATTACTAATGTAGTATACTACTATATTGTAAGAACTCAGTACTGTACAGGGTATCTGTTCACAACTGTACTTTATATACTCTGTATACATACTACCAATGTAGTATACTACTATAGAGTATACAATTACTATGAATACTGCAGTGTAGTACTTGACAATATACTATACTCTACATATGCACTATATACTTACTACCAATGCAGTATACTACTATAGAGTATACAATTACTATGAATACTGTAACGTAGTACTTAATAGTATACTATACTCTACATATGCACTATATACTTATTACCAATGCAGTATACTACTATACTGTAGTACTGTACAGGGTATCTGTTCACAACTGTACTTTATATACTCTGTATACATACTACCAATGTAGTATACTACTATAGAGTATACAATTACTATGAATCCTGTAACGTAGTACTTGACAATATACTATACATATGCACTATATACTTTTTACTAATGCAGTCTACTACTATAGAGTATACAGCTAATATGAATACTGTAATGTAGTACTTGATAGTATACTATACTCTACATATGCACTATATACTTACTACCAATGCAGTATACTACTATATTGTACAGTATACTTACTACAGTACAGTGTACATGCTCACCATTAAACTTTATATACTTTATATAGTTAGCGCAAAGGCAGTGCATTACTATAAAGTACACGATCATTACTAATACTGTACACAAGTATGTATAACTTCTGTATATATTTATTACTATACCATAAATGCAGTACTAATTACTTATTATATTAATTACTAATGCTGTATATTTATTACTATGCATAGCTATACTCACTATTCATGCACTATACTCATAACTAATGCAGTGTATTATTATACTGTATACATTTATTACTAATACTGGACATGTTCACTACTATACTCAGTACTCATTATATAGTAATACTGTATATATTTGAGTTACGGGTAATTTATTTATATTAAACAGAGATCACAGTATACTTCTAGATCAGTGTTAATGTAAATGGCTTACATGCTTTGAGAAACATTCCTGCTGCTGGCATTTAGTACAGCGTGTAAGGGGCGACCTGTCTAATCTGATAATAACCGAAAGAACAAGCGGCTCTGCTAATTTCCTTCCTGTAGCAACATGTACATAAGTGTGTAAACTCTAAAACCCAAGCGATTTGTCCGTGTCTCTCAGCACGCAGCCCAGCAGTGACAAGACAAACATGGCTGCCATCTAGTTGCCAAAGTGCGAGCAACTGCTCCCGTCAATCACAGGCTCGTTTCCTGAAACCGGGGACACGTTTAGAAATGTGACTATTTTCGAATAGATGATAAAATTTGGCCTAAATCATAAGTTGAAAGATTTAAAGAATGGATTTTTTTTTACCCATTTACCAGCTAATCTGGACTAAAGATGTAAAAGAGGTGAAGATTAAGCCATTGAGGGCGAGCTAGCTGCCTACACATCAGTGCATCCATTCAGCCAATTTAGCCTGTGTTTGTTTATTAGCACCACGCTCATGGTATTAGCCCTTAGCTTATCACTATACACACACACACACAGAGAAACACAGAGGCCCCACAATCCGATACAGGGCATCTGTTTCCCTTAACCCAAGGAGACAAGACTTAGCGGGTTAGCGATACTCACACACACTGTGTAAACATGCTAGCTAACCTCGGTCTCCTCTTACTCCAATTCATCCTGCCTAATCTCTACTGTTTAGCATATATGCGTTTTGTGTGAGAAATGCGGCCGCTCGCTATCTGATCCGCTAGCCGTCGTTTTTTTTCTCTCTCTCTCTCCCCCACTTCCTCTTTGTCTTCGAGCCCTGTATTACTTAAACGCTAATGGAAGCGGCCGCCGTATATATATATCTGCTCGGAAACCTTCGATGGTATCAAAGCATCTCCTAGCAGAGCTACACATTAAAATTCAGAAAGAAAATGCAGAGAAACAAACAGAAATACTTTGTAAGCTAAAGCAATACGTTGGTGAGGGGTTTTTTTTGCGTAATAGTGATTAGCATAACTTAAACAATTTGTCTCGTTTCCAAAGTACAATGCTTATATCTACGCTGTAAAAGTGACTAAGCTAAATTATGTATGTATTTCAGTTCACAAACAAGTCAGTTTTTACTTCAGAGCTGTCAGTGAGGAATTTTTTTTAAAACAGTAAAAACTAGTTATAGTTAGCGTTAGCAAAACCGGTCGAAACTGCAGATCACATGAAGCATTTACCACATTTAAGGAACATATTTTCTGTTACAATATACATTACACAAGCATATTAAGGACTTGTTTAATAAAATTCTATTTAGTTTAATTATAACATATACTGAATGTTACATTTCATACGGTTTTTGTGTAAACTAGCCAGTTTGCCAGTACAGTATTTTTTTCTGTTAGACCAAATTACATTCAGAGCAATCAAATAAGATTTAAATAAGATATTTAATTTGACAAATAAGAAATAAAAATCGATGAAAACAACACAGACATTTTTATGAACCCTGATTGTCGCACATAAACGTAACATACTTATACACTAATACAATTACATTAACATGATAATCCTAAATGTAACACGCAAATGCAAACACTCCCCCTTGTGTGTGTGTGTGTGTGTATACATGTGTGTGTGTGGCCCACTATGCCCTCAAGGCGCACTGCAGTAGGCTCTCGATTACAGCGTAAGCAGGCAGAACACCTGCTCCTTGTGGGTCTGCTCTCACACACACACACACACACACACAGGCACTGATGTGTTAACCCCATATAATTACAATGAGACTTTGTAATGCAATGGGGATGTCAGTCATGACACTCGAAGCATGATGGATGGGCCTCTTTTATTTTCGTCACTTAATTAATTTTCCACTAATAATTCCTGATGATTATTATTATTGATCTGATTTATATGTGGCGTTTGGCACACAAGTCTAAACCAGTGAGTATTAATAAATATTACATTTATATTCATGCAGAAGCACAACAACAACAACAACAAAAACTTAACAGAACAGATTTTACAACGTTAAGACCCCGAGTTCAGCACCACGATTGGATGAAATCATTTTCCTCGCTTAATAAAATCCACACGACTCGATCCGGGCCGCGTCCCGATCCCAGAGCACAGCTTTATTATCAGCTCTTTTTGCGTGAATATCAAATTCTCCATTGCTCGCCCCCTGATTCGCTTCCATGCAAACAAAGGGCCGCTGTTTTTTCCCTTATTTTCATGTAAATGTCTCTATATAAGAGGAGACAAGTGTAATCAATCATCTGCATGACAAGGTAGGAGGGCCAGCGTTATTGCTGCTTAGTAGCCGAGGGATCATAAAACAGGGAAATTGAAAGTGATATTTAATTGACACTGCCATTTCCAGTGCACGAGGGAGGGAATGAACGACTTCGCCACCTCCCACGCTGAGAGAACGAGAGAGAGAGAAAGAGAGAGAGAGAGAATGAGAATGAGGAGTCCAAACAAATTTCCTCTCAAACTGTGCTCAGAGTGAGTTGTCAATCTCCGCGCTGACAGGAAGAGGTAGCGAGAAAACTTGCGACAAACTTTTTAAATGTCAGCGCTTCGCATAATGGCTGCTGCTCATGCTGTTCTGCAAAAGACTCCACAACATTTTACTTATTCAAGAACCTATTATTGAAAAACAGAGATCCCGACGCACCCATGGGGCCTTGTTTAAGAAATATAGGCTATGGCTTTAACGCTAATGTTTGACATCTGAGTAAAAGTCACAATACGTTGTTGTGAAACCTGAGTAAAATGTTCACACGGAGCTCTCGCTGCTCCTGCGAGTTGTTTTGTGACCGAAATAAACAGTGGAAATGAGATGGAACCATCAGCAACATCAACATTTACCTCAAACGTTATAAAAGTCTAGACGAGAAAAATTATGACCCGACTAGCTAGCACATAGCAGTTAAATCCCTTATATAGACAATTCAACCGTACAGTGGCAGTAAAAATGAGATAAAACAATCAGGAACTTCAACATTTCTCTCAGATGTTTTGGTAAAATACTAAAAAAGGGCTAATAAAAGTAGATATTGTGAAAACGGTAGCTTAGCTAGCTAACTATTAGCCATTGTAATGAGAAAAGTCTAGACGAGTAAAATTATAATCGGACTAGCTTTCACATAGCAGGTAAATCCCCTATACAGGAAATGCAAACGTACAGTGGCAGGAAAAATGAGACAACAATCAGGACCGTAGCTAGCGAGCTAGCCGCTAAATCACTGATACACACTTTGTAAAAGCACAGTGTCACATAAAACAAGACCAACAGGAGCAGCGAGATTTACCTAAAATATTTTATTAAAATGTGAAATGAAACGGCTAATGAAAGGCGACATAAGTAAAGGAGAACAATCAGGAACATTAATGTTTAACTTAGATGGAAAAAGTACTAAGAAAATACTAATAAAGGACTATACTGTAAAAATGATTGGTTGAGTGGACTTATAGCAATTAAAGCTATAATACAGACAGTGTAAAGACACATTGATGGTGAAAACAAAACAGAACCATCAGGAACATCAGCATTAACCTCACTTTTAATTAGACAATAAAAGTCTGATCTAATCTGATGCTAATAAAAGGCTATAGAACACAAAAAGACAAGTAAAATTATTATTTGACTAGCTAGTAGCTACAGAGAGGGTGAAACATGAGCGGTCCAGCAGGAACATAAACATTTACCTTAGATGTGTTTACAATATAAGATACTAATATTACACTGTATGTATGCATTAGCTTTCTCTGCCATGCTAAGATATGTGACTGAAGTTAGCTAGGTAATAAATGAGGCTAACAATTTTTCCTGAGCTATTTTCCTCCAGGTTCAATGCTACCAAAATAACACTGTTATTACAGCCAGCATCAAATGCTAAACTGCTTAAAGTCAATACTTTAGACAGAAAAAAAAATGGAAACAAAAATGTCGCTAATCAGCTAATTTGTCTAGCGTACGATTGTGCCTTACACTTGGCTCAAATCTGATTAATGACGCCGAGATGCTAAACTGCTAGCTGTATTTTACAGATAACAGCTACATTTAAATAAACAATCAATCATATCACATGCGTTATTTAAAACGGTCAATATTAGCACCAGGATTCGGTTCTATAGTTGAATACGTCAGAGGTCGATTCAATTGGCGAAAATGAATGATCGTTGAATCGAGACCTTTAAATGTCCAGGTCCTCTGTGGTTGTCCACCTACACCTTTGTAAAACACACAGAACCGGCATCAGATGCTGAGATTTATAGGCTGAGTCGTGGTGATTGGTTTAGCATGAGTGACGAGAGCTAGCCGTGTCAGCGCGTCTGGTCTGGACTAGCCGGGCCATTTAAAAGCACATTAATCACCGGCCAGTTTATAAATCAAGCAGGCGAGTGATTATGAGGTCGCTCTGCCGCAGAAGTACTTAACCAGTTGCCGGATCCGTCCTTTCTCCTCGGGCCAAACGATTTATCATCATTCTTTCCCAGCGGCACAATGGAGCTGACAGAGGAGCGGGAGGGGGAAGGGGGGGCTGAATGTTAAGGAACGTATGGTGCAGAAACAGAGAGAGAGAAAGAGAGACGCAAAAAGGACAAGGGCCTCTTCAATTCCCTAACCACATCCACTTAGGCTTCTTAAAACCCACAAGGCTCCTTTCAACCCGAAAAAGGCGCGACATTTTAAACGATTTGCAGCTTAACGAGGACGAATGCCTTTTTGCAATGGCTCTAGAGGTTAGCGTTTAGCGCGGCTAACGACTAACAGCTTAGCCAACAGCGAAAACGCTAAGTAAAGAAGCATGAGTGTAAAGTCTGAGGGCTTTCCGTCATCATCATCATCATCATCATCTGTCAGAATGATTACACTGATGTTTGATTGAAAATTACAGCATTACAGCATGTTGTTAGCGATTAGCTTAGCATCTCAACATGATTTTATTTTTTTTTGCAGTAAACATGAAGAACATCTCCAGTTTATCACATCTTCCCTGCAGTACTTTTAAACTCTCGTGGGCGTCTTGTTACCGCGACAGATGAAGACATCCGCTTCGTTTCACGATAAATAAAGCAAAAAAAAAATCAATGAGATCAACGACGCGTCTAACAGGAAACGAGGAAGGCGAATTCCCCGACAGCCAATTGCCTCATGTGACAGAGGAAAGAAGATCTCGTCTTAAGTGAAGGAGACACTTTCCATTACCGGCTGCTCTCTCGGCAGGATCGTCGACGCGGCCCGGCTAAATCATGCTCTAAGAAGTGTAATGATGTGTAATAATATTCTGTCAGCATGAAGCAAGCATCCTGGGGGATGAAGGAAAGGCCAAACCCTTACTAGACTCTAACAATCGAACAGAAATGTCCCGCAAATCTGCAAAAACGCAAACCAGGCGGTTGTTGAACAAATGAAACAAACAGGTGTTGCTAGGAGATAGATGTAGTTTTTTTTCTTTGCTTCATTTTATCACCCTGGCGCTAATCCCTGCAGAAATACAGTTAGCGTTAGCAGTTAAGGTGTTAGCAACGTCCCTTAATCCGCGCTAAGCCTACCGAGATGCCCCTAATCCCCTCCAACTTCAACACAGGAAGTGCAACTATATTCAATTTTGACATTTTCCCCCTGGAGGAAAGTGTTCAGACACGTCGCACCTTCTGTCCAAGCTAAACGGCTTCACCAGCCTCAGCAGGAAACTTCACAGGAAAATGGGAAGCATTCAGCTAAACAGACCACCTTAAAAATACGTTCTAATAATTTACTTTTCACACAGATTGCAACTAGTCGTATTTACACCAGCCGTAATTCATGTTTATATCCTGAAATCATTTTAAGGTTTTAAACTCTTGTCGCTGTCAAAACTGATGAATAAACAAATAAAACACCTTCATATTCATAACATTTACTTAATTTAATTACATGAATACATATATTAAATTAATATATAAAACCTAAACACACATTCATTTAATTACCACGTTAATAAATAAATTAGTCGTGATCTTTGTTACTCTTTAAATCAATTTTAAAATTGATTAAAAAAAAATTTGAAGGATGTTTGATAAAAAGAATTACAAATTAAATTACATCAGTACATGTATCCTATTCCTGCATATTAGTTAGTAAACTTTTTAAAAGTAAAATTTATCTTAAAAACATGGAAAAAATTATTTTAAAGAATTCTGCAAATGTAAACAATTAAATATTTAATTATTTTTTTTAAATTAAGATTACAGGATTACATAAATACATAAATACATACATACATCACCACTATTGCTTTACAATGGTCGGCTGAACAGATGAGTCAGACGTTCACCAAACTCAGATAAACTGACCAAGGATAAATTTATGATATGTATTTCTTCAAAATTCTATTTACTTTTATTTTGTAAACCGAGTCTTTTCATGCTTGTATTTTGAAGCGTAACAGTTTGATCTGCCCCAGCGAAAAAAAATTTAAACTGATCAGAAATCTGTTATAAACTTATAACTGTTTTTGTTTTTTCTATATTATTACAGCATTTATTCTAAAACCACTGTTGTAACTAACCAAATTCTCACATGAAGCAAAGTAAAAATCTTAAATTTAAATTTCAAAATCATGTTTAAGACGTTTAGTCACTCAGAATATTGGGTTAAAAAAAACCAAAAACAAATAAAACTCATATCCAGGTCTTTTCTGTGACGACAGTCAAGGAAAAAATAACTGAATTAATTACTTTTAAAGCTTATGTAGTTTGTTGAAATACAAGGTACTAAATTTTATTACAATAAAAAATAAACATTTACATGAACATAAAAAAACCCCACAGCCTTATATCCATCCTTTTTTCCTGATAATATACAATGAGCTTTGATTAGGTTTGATTTGGTTTTCAACTTTGTTTTAATATTACATTAATTAAATATTTTTAAATGTAATTTTATTTTAATCTCATACAACAGAAATATATTCCTGTATCAGAAATTTAAAATAATTTAAAATCTTTCAATCAGATTCTGTATTTAGGAGTCATCATAAACTAATCGCAGTAAACCACTGTCTGTAGTCTGATGTATAATTGAGCAGAACGTTTCATCTCTGGAGTTATTTAGTGTTGTTTTTAAGGTTTGATGATGCTGTTTTTTCATTCTGTTCACTCCCAGAGCTCCGCCTTTATCTCTGACACGTGTAATTTATGAAAAATAAAGCGCTAGCTATTCCGCTATTAATACTTCATCACAGGCTCCAGTAGAGCAGGGAATCAGCTACCTTGACTGATTACGTTATCATTTTTTAGTGTACTGTTTTGCATAAAAATGCGCGAGGCTTTTGTGTGAGGAGGATTCCGTCCTCTTGCACAATAGAGGTGTTCTCATGCTGGTGGAGTTTATTCTTTATTTTAAAGTCTCGACAGCTCTGTTTATCTTCTAAAGACAAGTTTCACTGGTATTTATTGGCTTTGCTGAGTGTGTGTATGAATATGTGGACGTGTGGGTGGGTTTATTATTAGTTCTCAATTACATCTGCTCTCATAGAACTGAGGGGTTCCTCAGGAACCTTAATGGAACCTTGGTTGGATTTCTGAAGAATTCTACATAGAACATCTAGGATCTTCTAGGTAACTCATCAAGGTTCTTACAACCATCTAACAAACCGTCTTTCCTACATTGTTCAGAAAATAAGACAGCTGGGTTCTTCTGTTGTTTCTTGGAGGGTTCTTCTGTAAATTCCCCCAACAGATGGCTTCCATATCTTCCATTATCATGCTGGAACTCCTAAGGAACCCTTTTCTTCCAATCTTGAGGATAAAATCCAGCATCTAGTACATGTTTTTGTCTTACTAGGTAATTCTTTAATGTTCTAGGCTCACCAGTTGTCAAGAACTTCTCGACAAATCCACAGCTATTAACCATCCAGGATTCAGTGTATGAAACCCTACAACAGAACCTTTCCAGCCATTAACCACCAACGAACCATTGAGGAACCATTTTATCTCGAACTTTAAAGATTTTTGAGGCCTTGAGACTCTTTACAGGAACTCAAATTAGGGTTCCTTAGGAAAAATCCTGGAAACGCAGCAGTCAAATTCTGAGCGCCTGGTTGTAGAACCGTAAAGAGAGATGCCACAGCTATTAACGCTACGTAGGTTTCTGTGTGTGAAACAACATAACCAAAGAACCCTTGAGGAACACTTTCAGTGTGTAAATTTTGAAATTGGTTCCATTAAGCCTCCCATGAAACCTTGAACCTTTTTTTCTGGAACTTTACAAACATGTTCCTGAGGATTTTTGCAGGTTTTTGTGACCTAAAGAAATCATAAATAAATCATCAATTTCCACCTTCAATGTGAACCAGTGTGTCCGTGCAATTGTGGGTCAATAAGAAACTGAATTTATTTATTTATTTAATTATTTTTGTAAGAATTAGTGTGGGGACCCACGGAACCCAAATTCTGATGGTCAGAACCCATCATTACTGCAGCTCAGTTTTCACCACATCCGAAATACGTGTGTATGAGTGAATGAAGGAAGGCAGAGCACAAATAACGCAGTGTGTGTGTGTGTGTGTGTGTGTTGAACATAACCACTGTTGTGTGTTATTACACGCAGGCTAAATGAGAACGCGTCTCACCCCGACTGCTTGTTTGATCATAAATTGTGCGCTGTGATGACTTGTCTCCTCCACTTTTCCCTCCCTGGTCAGGGCAGATTTAAAAAAATAAAAAAAGAAATAAAAAAGTACCGGTTGCCAGCATACCATTAGCATATATATGAGATTTGAGACATTTTCTAATATTCTTGGGCAGAACTCATCTGTCAGCGGCACTGATGAATTATAAAAGGCTTGTTTAGGAGGCGAGGAGCTGCAGACCCTCTTCCTCCTCACCTTACACACGTAACCTTTTACCCACAAGAACTACGTTAAGCCGTTGTAATAAACAATGGAGTCATGCGTGTTATTACCGAGACGCTGCTGTACGTCCTGGTCGTGTCTCTGCGCACCAACACAGCCAAGGGAAGTGAGCACTACACAAAGCGCACTACTTAGGGTTGTTAATGCGGCTGCGTCTAGGTAATAAACATTTCCTCATATTCGTTTTGCATGATTTCCAAAATATTATCTCCATGTCCAGATTCGTCAACAAGTATTTCTAGAACTAATGCGTATAATGCAGAAATACTCATTAATAATGTCCACATTTTATACAACGTCTAAAACAAACAAGGTCCAAAAAATGAACAACGTCCAAAAATCCAAATAAACAAAAAAAAAATCCAAACCTAACGGCATCCAAATACGACAATGTACAAAACGAACATCAGAAGCACCCATCAAAAACATTGTCCAAAAAAAATGATGTCCAAAACAGACAGCGTTCACAACAGACAACACCCAAAACAGGCAACAAAAAATCCAAAACAAATTGCGTCCAAAACAGTTGTCCAAAGATGATGTCTAAAATAAATAATGTCAGACAGAAAAAAAAAATCCCCAACAAGAAACATCCAAAACGTACAAAGTCAAAAACAAACTATATCTAAAACAAAGATTGTCCAAAACAGAGGACATCTAAAACAGACAATGTCCAGAAAAAATCCAAAAACGTCCAAAACAGTTATTCAAAACGAACAACTAAAACACTGTCCGAATATGACATCCAAAATAAATAAATGTCAGACGAGGAAAAAAATCCAAAACAAATGGCATTGAAAATGTAGTCAAAAACAAACAATATCTAAAACAAAGAATGTCCAAAACTTTCAAAACAGACAAAAATCCAAAAAAATTGGCATCCAAAACCATCTTCCAAAATGAACGTCAAACAAACAACGTCCAATAGAGACAACGTCTAAAACAATTGATGTCCAAAATCACAGACGTCAAAAACAGTGTCCAAAACAAATGTAAAGTTTCTAGATACTAATAAACAGTAGGCAATCATTTGGAGTTACTCACTTAACCGAGATCTTTAGGGGCTTTTTAATGGTTCATTAAGAATCATTCGTTAAGGTTCTTCGCTTTCTTAAAGGGATGTTGTAGGTTCCTCTATAAAATACACAAACTCTGAACAACCCTTTCCTACCAGGTTCTAGATATTAATCTATACACTTCAACAGAAGGTTCTCGAGGGGTTCCTTAGTGGTTCTTGGAAAACTAAAACTAAAGATTATAACTTTATAAAAACATTGCTAGCTTAAATGAGCTTTAGTGAGCCATGTGACCTTTGTGTCAACTATACAGGATGGATTTCAGCCAATCCCAGACGTCCACCACCATCACAAAGACTCTCAAAAAGAGTTTACGTTTGTCATCATTTTTAACATTAAACTGTCAATTATTTTATCCTCCTTCTTTAAAAATCCAAGATGGCCGCCACGTTAAGACAGGCAGCAGCCATGTTAGTCAGAATGCCCCGTGTCATATGAGGGAATAGAAACTCGTGAAGGAAACGAGCTTATTAGTTTTCTTTATCTATAAAAAATGTTGACAACACACCCAGACGGCTATCCTTCACTCAGCGAAATAAACGCTGTGTTAATTAAAGCGAGGGAAAGAAGGCGCAGCGGCCTGTGTCCTAAATTAATTGCTTTCCATTAGAGTCGTGCTGGACGTGTTATTAACCCTGTCGGACATTGTCCTTACATTCAATTTCCACACGGCTCCGGTTAGACCCCACAGTCAGCGAAGAAGCGGCGGCCTGGATTCTGTCCCACCCAAACCTAGAACTCTTGCACATCCGCTGCTGTTACAGGAATCAGTCCACTTAATAATGACGACAGAATCACGGCACAGACGGATTCACGTTTGTTAATTTAATGAGCTCAGGAATCAGCAGTGTGTGTCCTCAGTAACAACGTGGACTAATGATAATAAAAGAAGAAAAGGAAGCACACACTCGATTTGCTCTGAATGTCATTACACTGAATAATCGAGTCTGCATGTATGTCTAGGGATTTTTTTTTTTTTTTTGGTCAGAGGCGAAATGTCTCGTGCAGATATACACATCCAAAAAAAAAATATTTATTTGCAGCAAATAAGCACGCGCACCCGTCTGTATCCCATCTCCGCAATTGCATCTGGATTATTTTACATTTTGATTGAAATGATGTCACGGACAGATAAAGGCGCGTGCGCCGCGGCGGCTGCTGCTGCGGCGGTCATTGTAATTGAATCAGCACGAGTTGTTTTAGACGTGACGCCCAATGCATAAAAGATCCGCTCTTGTTTAACACGACACTGATTAGATCGCTTTAAAGTGGCACAAAAAAAAGAAGGAAAGGAACAGGAGTGCACGAGTATCTCTATAGGATAGCTGCGGAATAGATAATGCAGAAAACGCAGCCGCGAGGCCTCCTGTCACGCGCTACCCCGCGCGCGCACGCACGCACGCACGCGTACACGTCTCCGCGTGTGTCACTCAGCTCCGTGCATGCACCATCTGCTCAACTTTCCATGTGTGACCCAAAGTTTCCATAAATAAATTTCACGTGGTGGGTGCACGCGCTAGTCTGACTGACAACACTTAAATAAACAGCTAATAGGAAAAAGAAAAATGTAAAAGAGCCTCCACGTGCTGTGCTCAGGCACCGGAGGAATTTAAATCAGTCCCACACATACACACACGCGCGCGCACGCGCGCTGAGTGCGGACATGTCGCACGTGAAGATGATTCGGCTCACGCGACGCGCGCCCGTGTCAGTATCACTCGGACCCATCTCCCTGATGTGACACGCTGATGTGGAGTTTAATTTCATCTGCACCCTGATAGACAGAACGACTCGGTAAATAAATAAACAAACAAACAGGACATATTTCAGGTTTCGTCCACACGTTTTCCTGTAACTGAAAACTACTGTAGCTCCATCTGTATGATGACTTCAGTCCAGCAGGGGGCGACCTACAGGATAACCAGAACCGAATCATCCAGAGATCCAAAGGAGCACAAACTGACCGTCTTCTACACGTAGGACAGGCCTGCACTACCACCATGTCTGAGACGGTGCCCTGTCACCTACATGCAAAATTCCAACACATTGTAAAGATCATTTTTTATTGGACAGAATTCCACAACATAGTGAAGGATTTCGGACACCTGGTCTGCGTCCAAAATCGCGTCCTCAAGCAGTACAGACCGAATCAGAAGCAGTGTGTACTGTTTTACGGTTAACGCATTTCCAGTATGCGAGTGAGCAGTATGCACAGCCTCGGACACACTGGATCCGCCATCTTTCCAATGTCATGTGACGCGTGATGTTACATCACAGCCGCTTTTTAAATCCCCAAATGTACTTTTTTTAACCTTGAAATGTATTTTGTTTTTTTACCTCAGAAGAAATTATAAATATAGAAATTAAAATAAAAATAAAAATAATTTTACATTGCTCGTCGTCAGTTCCGAACGTCTGCGCAGCTCGAATTGCATTATGGGATACAGAACACTGTGCTCAGTTCACATACTGCAAAATGTCTTCCGCAGCAGTTCATCATCCGGGAACTTTTTGTGTACTGCTTGATGCATACTGCACAATCGGACACACTAGTCAAGCTCGCGTACTGCTTTTGCACACTGTTTAATACAGAAGAACATGATTTCGGACGTAGCCCTGGACACATCTGTACTGCTACTGTATGTTATGTACGTATGTGTGCTAAAAATTCACCACTATATTCTCGGACATCGTTGGTGATCGCAGGGATGTCAGTAACACGTTACTCAGTACTAACATTACTGTTCCCAATCCAGTAATCAGATTAAAGTTACTTATCCAAGTCACTGTGTGTTAAAATTTTTGTCATTTTTCTTAGTAAAAAAATATATTTTTGTTTTTTTCTTGCTTCTCACAGAGTGACGTCTGGCCTACACGACAGTTAAGTCACGTTTTCAGCGTGAGGACAAGTCACGTGTAAAACCACGCAGCTGCACAAGCGTGCAGCTACTAGCTGAAATACAGTAAATATTTTGAGTTTGTGTCAGATAAAGATGATGATATCAAGCTTGGTTGTTCACTCTGTTCTGGAGACAAAGTGTCCAGCTTCAGAAACACTATGTCAACATGTTAAGAGACGTTTAGAGTCGCGGCTCGGAAAGCTGCTGAATGTAACTAATAAAGTAACTCGTAATCTAACTTAGTTACTTAAAATCAAGTAATCAATAGAGTAACTACAATACTTTTTAAGGAGTCAGTAGTCAGTAATCACATGACTTTTTCAAGGTAACTATTCCATCACTGGTTGGAAAATGGTGGACCCGCAAAATAGTACACTAGATAGTGAACAGGGCACAGTATCTGTCTCATGTACAGCTTAGCATCAGTAACCAATCGTGAGGGTCTGTAATTGAAGCTAAGTTAACTCCGACTGCATGATCCGAAATTTTAGCCATTGTTCAGAATTTGTCTTCTTTGTTTCATTGTCGGATTTTGTGTAATTTAGTACAAACTGACTCGACCTTGTTTACGGTAAACACTATCCGTCACGTGCGAGACGTTGAAAAAGTGTCATTATGTGTCGAACGAGACGGAGGCATCGCTCACGCCAAATTCGAACCGCCCCTCAACCCGCCCCACACCCCACCCACCCACCCGTCCGGTTAATAGCTTTATTGTGGCGTAATTACTAAATAAAAAAAACGAGCTTTACTACATTTCAGGCCACAGAACGTGGCGGCGCGCAGGTCAATTGCAGCCGGGACAGTGGATAATGATTAAATCATTAAAATTTGGTCTGCGCTTCGGCGGAGCGTGGAGAAAATTAACTTCCCTACTTCGCCGCCGAACATGAAATAATGATTTTTTCCCCCCCGTCCCTGCTCGGTATAATTACAAAGCCCAACATCTGATATAGTCAGCATCCGCGGGGGATTATCACATGCATGAGCATTAGACCTCATTACCAGCTCCGGCTGCAAAATTATTACATCTTGTAATTGGACGGTGAGATTTATACACAGATCGGGCCCCTGCGTTCGCCGTAAGATTGTAATTACAGGCTTGGCTGCGTTCGCTACTTATCAGCGTGCGCAGGAAACACGTGCGCCCAGAAAGAGAGGGTTTCATTAAACCGTCGCGCCCTATCAATGGAGGCCCCCCGACTCTATTTATTAGGGCCAAACGGCCCTGTTTGCCACATGTGTGCGTGTGTGTG
>JAOVVF010000044.1:3390051-3400421 GCA_028565595.1 Duopalatinus emarginatus
GAGAGAGAGAGAGCAGTTCTTACGCAGGTACGATTGTGTTCCTCCTTTTTCCTCTGTATAGACGTGTCTCAGTGTCTCAGTGTCTGTGCCTCAGTGTCTCTGTGTCTCAGTGTCTCAGTGTCTGTGCCTCAGTGTCTCTGTGTCTCAGTGTCTCAGTGTCTCAGTGTCTGTGCCTCAGTGTCTCAGTGTCTCTGTGTCTCAGTGTCTCAGTGTCTGTGCCTCAGTGTCTCAGTGTCTGTGCCTCAGTGTCTCAGTGTCTGTGCCTCAGTGTCTCTGTGTCTCAGTGTTTCATTGTCTCTGTGCCTCAGTGTCTGTGTCTCTGTGTCTGTGTTTCATTGTCTCTGCATCTCAGCGTTTCAGTGTCTCTGTGTCTCAGCGTCTCTGTTCCTCAGTGTCTCTGTGCCTCAGTGTTTCAGCATCTCTGTGTCTCAGCTTCTCAGTGTCTCTGTGTCTTAGTGTCTTAGTGTCTAAGTGTCATAGCAGAGAAACAAGGGGCTAAACTGTTGGGCTGCGTCCCAAATAACACTTCACCCTGAAGAGTGTGCTAAAGTACAAGTCATGTCCATAACCACAGAATAAATGTGTTTACAAGATAAATACAAAGTAAATACTTGTTTAAATAATAATAATAATAATAATAATTATTATTATTATTAAAATTATTATTATTTATAAATATTGATAAATATTGATAAATATTGAAAAAGACTTTTATTTTGTTGTTTTTTAGGTGGACTGATTCAGACAGAAGGTTAAATGACACTTAAACTTGAAACTCTGTATTCATTTGGACATTGACCTTTGACCCTGGCGTCCATTAATCGCCAAGTCGATACACAGATGCAGGAGTCATGTGACCACCTGCAGCAGTCCAGACCACTCAGAAGTGCTGACTTCCAGCAGCTGTGTGTGTGTGTGTGTGTGTGTGTGTGTCTCTGTGCGCGTGTTTCTCTCTGTGTGTGTGTGTCTGTATGTATGTCTCTGTGTGTGTGTGTCTCTGTGTGTGTGTGTGTGTGTGTGTGTGTGTGTGTCTGTATGTATGTCTCTGTGTGTGTGTGTCTCTGTGTGTGTGTGTCTCTCTCTGTGTGTGTGTGTCTGTGTGTGTGTGTGTGTGTGTGTGTGTGTGTGTCTGTATGTATGTCTCTGTGTGTGTGTGTCTCTCTGTGTGTGTGTCTGTGTGTGTCTGTGTCTGTGTGTGTGTATGTTTCTGTGTGTGTGTGTGTGTGTGTTTGTGTCTGTGTGTGTGTGTTGTTATTTTTAATGTTTATTCACGTTTGCTGACTTGTTTATTTACTTTCATACTTTATTATTTATTTACATATTTATTAATAATTTGCCTGATTTAAGTTTTTTATTTAATGTAATAGATTTAATGTGTAATAAAATAAATTTAAATGTATTTATTTTTAGTGTTTTAGTGTAGTATTAGTGTACTAGAAATAAACAGAAATATATATTTAAACATAAAATAAATGTCAATTTTTAAAGTTAAAATATTTTTTAAATTTTAAAAACAAATTATAAATCCAATAAAAATATATATGAATTGTATATAAATATAAAAATAATACATCTAAAATTATTATTAAACATTTCAGTTTCTGGTGTGTGTGTGCGTGCGTGCGTGTGTGTGTGTGTGTGCAGTTCTGATGATGACCAGCAGATGGCGACTGATTCAGTGCTTTTCATCTCTGTGTTACTTTAATTCATTTCATAATAATAATAATAGTAATAATAATAATAATAATAATAATTAAATAAAAATAAATTATGTGGCAAATAAAAATAATTAATAATAATTTTATTATTATTAATGTTCATCTGTCAGTAAATAAATCTACATATTAACTGAGATATAAAACCTAATAAATGAAGCAGTCAGTGTGACGGTCAGTCTGTCTGAGAAACTGGAACAGTTCTCGGATCAACACTCATCACCTGATTCACTCATAAATCTGATCATTCTGACCTGAGACGACTTAATTACCACACAAACAAAGTGTCGTCACACCGAATCCTGATTCACTTTAATACTGTTTACTATTACACAAAATAAAAATATTTGTGGAGTATCAATTTAAATAGAACATTAAAATAGATAAACAAACAACTGATTCAATCACATGATCTCTATAAGATAAATAATTTTTAAAAACGACTGTAAAATTCAATAATAATAAATATTGTAATTAATTTTTTGTAAGTAAAATGATGTTTTTTTATATTCTTGATATTATTAAGTAATATTTTTCTGTCCTTCAGCAGTTCAGTGTGTGAGAATAAAACAAGAATAAAGTAATTTTGTGTGTGTGTGTGTGTGAGAGAGAGAGAGAGGGAGAGAGAGACTGTGTGGTCAGCACTGACCTTTACTGCTGCCTGACTCCAACCTCCATTATACACAACATCTCTCCATCACATCCCTCCATCATTTCTCCTCTATTCTGATATGGGGGGGGGGGGTCAGGGAGTGAAGTGAAACGGATGAGGACAGGATGATGGTGTCACCTCTACAGCACCTGGAAAAGACCAGAAAACCAGAGATGAAGAAAAGGGACAACACAAAAAGGAAAAAGAATGAAAGAAAGAATAAAGCAAGGATGTAAAAAAAACAAACAAAATGTAAATGGAAAAAGGCGAATGGTGAGAAGGACGGAGAGAGAGAGAGAGAGAGAGAGAGAGTGTAAAGGAGAAAAGGCGAGAGAGACTGTGAGAGAGACAGATCTCGAGAGAGGGATCAATCCTCTATATCTCTCCCTGCTCTTTCTCTCCTTTTTCTCATATCTCTCTCTCCAGTCTCTCTTCATGCTCTCCTCTCTTTCTCTCCTCTCACTCTCTCTTCTCTCTCTCTCTCCTCTCACTCTCTCTCCTCTCTCTCTCTCTCTCTCTTCTCCCCCGACTCGTCCATCAGCCCAGTTTCCTCTTTTCACCCCTGACCGTCAGTGTGTTCGGTTTCTGAGGTCCTGTCATCCGCACGTGTGTTTAATAGCAGCGCAGCCAAAGTAAACACAGGAACGTGATGGAATCAATCACTCACTCTTCAACTCTCTGTTATTTATTTACTTCCTCTTCCAGCGGTATCACTCCGTTCACTTCCTGTACACCTGAAACTACAGTCAGTGTGAATCCTTTATAAACTAACAATCAGCCCTGAGAACCTGCTCTAGAACCTGCTCTAGAACCCAACTCCTTTATCTTAATCAGTTAATTACAGATCAGTTCATTACTGCATTACACTGCAGTGTGCTTGAAATTAGTATTTCCTTGAAGAACTTCATAGGTTACTCCAAAAACCTAGTGGCTCCTCCATGAACTCAGATGTTCCTCACAGAGGTGCCTGGAAGAACTTTTGGGATTCCTCAGTATAAGATCTGATTCCTCAAAGAACCCATTAGAATTAACATTCCTAGAGCATCTTTATTTGGACAGAACTGAGATGGATCCTCAAATAGGTTCCTCCAGAGTTTCAAACTGAGGAACCTTCAAAAGTTCCTGAAGGATCTTCTCCCTTTTTTACAGTGGGGATTGATGGATTGAGTGATTGATATTTCTTTAAGTCCTTGGTAGATATGATAACGCTGAATATCTAAAATCCAGTGATAAATAACTGACCAGTCTGGGAATTGTATAATTCAAGATCTTATATAGCTGTATCCTGATATTTATAAAGATCCTTCTTCATGTATATTTGATGGCAGCAGGTCAGATCAGTTCACACTCTGTAAAGGAACGACGGCGTTTTACATTTGCATGTAAATATATTAAACACTGCGTGTGAGTGTGAAGAGGATAAACGGGGTTAAAGTCTTCAGAGCCGAATCGTTCCCCAGAGGAATACAGCGCCGCTCACGACATAATGAAATGGAAAAAAGAATACGAGGGGAGAAAGTTGAATAATGTAACAGCCATAGAGAGACTTTTATACGATAATAGATATAAAGAGACTCTTATATTGTAACATCCAGAAAAAAAGATTCGTATACAGTAACGGGGATAAAGAGACTCTTATTATGATAGCCATAAAGTGACTTTTATACTGTAACAGAAGTCAAAAGACTCTTAGACTGTAATGGCTACAAAGAGACGTTTATTCAGTAACGGCCATATGTAAGGTTGATGAGATGTAGTCTGTAGGTGAGGTTGATGAGGTCTAGTCTGTAGGTGAGGTTAATGAGGTACAGTCTGTAGGTGAGGTTGATGAAATTTAGTCTGTCGGTGAGGTTGATGGGGTCTAGTCTGTAGGTGAGGTTGAAGAGGTACAGTCTGTAGGTAAGGTTGACAAGGTACAGTCTGTAGGTGAGGTTGACGAGGTACAGTCTGTAGGTGAGGTTAATGAGGTCTAGTCTGTAGGTGAGGTTGACGAGGTACAGTCTGTAGGTGAGGTTGATGAGGTCTAGTCTGTAGGTGAGGTTGATGAGGTGTAGTCTGTAGGTGAGGTTGATAAGGTACAGTCTGTAGGTGAGGTTGAAGAGGTACAGTCTGTAGGTGAGGTTGACGAGGTACAGTCTGTGGGTGAGGTTGATGAGGTCTAGTCTGTAGGTGAGGTTGACGAGGTACAGTCTGTAGGTGAGGTTGATGAGGTACAGTCTGTAGGTGAGGCTGATGAGGTACAGTCTGTAGGTGAGGTTGACGAGGTACAGTCTGTAGGTGAGGTTGACGAGGTACAGTCTGTAGGTGAGGTTAATGAGGTCTAGTCTGTAGGTGAGGTTGACGAGGTACAGTCTGTAGGTGAGGTTGATGAGGTCTAGTCTGTAGGTGAGGTTGATGAGGTGTAGTCTGTAGGTGAGGTTGATAAGGTACAGTCTGTAGGTGAGGTTGAAGAGGTACAGTCTGTAGGTGAGGTTGACGAGGTACAGTCTGTGGGTGAGGTTGATGAAGTCTAGTCTGTAGGTGAGGTTGACGAGGTCTAGTCTGTAGGTGAGGTTGATGAGGTGTAGTCTGTAGGTGAGGTTGACGAGGTACAGTCTGTAGGTGAGGTTGAAGAGGTACAGTCTGTAGGTGTGGTTGACGAGGTACAGTCTGTAGGTGTGGTTGACGAGGTACAGTCTGTAGGTGAGGTTGACGAGGTCTAGTCTGTAGGTAAGGTTGACGAGGTACAGTCTGTAGGTGAGGTTGACGAGGTACAGTCTGTAGATGAGGTTGAAGAGGTACAGTCTGTGGGTGAGGTTGACGAGGTCTAGTCTGTAGGTGAGGTTGACGAGGTACAGTCTGTAGGTGAGGTTGACGAGGTACAGTCTGTAGGTGAGGTTGACGAGGTACAGCCTGTAGGTGAGGTTGAAGAGGTACAGTCTGTGGGTGAGGTTGATGAGATCTAGTCTGTGGGTGAGGTTGATGAAGTATAGTCTGTAGGTGAGGTTAATGAGGTTGATGTGGTACAGTCTGTATGTGAGGTAGGTGAGGTTGGCGAGGTACAGTCTGTAGGTGAGTTTGACGCAGTATAGTCTGTAGTTGAGGTTGATGAGGTCTAGTCTGTAGGTGAGGTTGATGAGGTACAGTCTGTATGTGAGGTAGGTGAGGTTGATGAGGTGCAGTCTGTACGTGAGGCTAATGAGGTACAGTCTGTAGGTGAGGTTGATGAGGTGCAGTCAGTATGTGAGGTAGGTGAGGTTGATGAGGTGCAGTCTGTATGTGAGGCTAATGAGGTACAGTCTGTAGGTGAGGTTGATGAGGTATATTATGAAGGTGAGGTTGATGAGGTACAGTTTGTAGGTTAAGATGATGAGCTGTAGTCTATCGGTAAGGTTGATGAGGTGTAGTCTGTAGGTGAGGTTGATGAGGTATATTCTGAAGGTTAAAATGATGAGCTGTAGTCTATCAGTGAGGTTGATGAGGTACAGTCTGTAGGTGAGGTTGATGAGGTGCAGTCTGTATGTGAGGTAGGTGAGGTTGATGAGGTGCAGTCTGTAGTTGAGGTTGATGAGGTACAGTTTGTAGGTGAGGATGATGAGGCACAGTCTGTAGTTGAGGTTGATGAGGCACAGTCTGTAGTTGAGGTTGATGAGGTACAGTTTGTAGGTGAGGATGATGAGGCACAGTCTGTAGGTGAGGTTGATGAGGTATATTCTGGAGATGAGGTTGATGAGGTACAGTTTGTAGGTGAGGATGATGAGCTGTAGTCTATCGGTGAGGTTGATGAGGTGTAGTCTGGAGGTGAGGTTGAGATTCAGTCTGTATGTGAGAGTGATGAGGTGTTGTCTGTAGGTGAAGCTGAGATGCAGACGAGGTGAGGTTGATGAGGTGTAGTTTGGAGGTGCGGTTGATGAGGTACAGTCTGTAAGTTGATGAGGTTTAGTTTGTAGGTAAGGATGATGAGGTGTAATTTGAATTATTAAAAACAAATGTATTATTATTTGTTGTTGTTATTGTTTTATTATTGTGTTCAGTGTGAACACCGTCAGTCTCCTGCTTTTTGGGTTGTGTTTTATACTTTAGTAATAACCCGTACTGTGGTATTGTACATACATTACTGGTGTATTTTCAGCTGATCCGTTCTACACCCTCCGTCTCTTCGCTTCTCTTTTTATTGGTCCTAAGTGCTCTGATGTGCTAAATTGAATGTTACTCATATGTGAGTGCACATTGTTTCTTTTTACCCACCCCGTGTCATGGGATGCTCTTTTCCTTTTCACTGAAAGCCGGTGAGGGGAAAATCTCAACAGGCCACGATACAATTACCAAGCCTTCCTTTCTCCATCTCAACCTCACCGGGGAATTCAGGCCAGGGTCTGGGCAGTCAGGCAAGAAACGCAGGCCTCTTCCCACACTCGCTCTCTCACCGGGGGACTAGCAGCGTACGCCCCACCCGACTGCCCCCCCTCCCCCCAACACACACACTTACTTCACTCCTTGGGTGGAGGAAACCTCTGGGTTTAGGAAGATGATGCGCTCAAGGACAAAGACATGACCTGAGTCAGGATCTGCTTTTATTATTCCTTCTCGAAGTTGATGTGTTAGAAGTATGAAAAATGGACAAGTTTAAGAATCTGGGTGACTTTGAAAGGGGACAGTTTGTGATGTCTGGGTCTGATCTTTTCCAAAACAGCAGGTCTTCTGAGGTGTGTCCCAGATTAGATAAGTAAAGCTAGCTAGCTGTAGTAGCTATGTAGACTGAGCAGTAATCCCTGCTTCAGACGTTGTATATGACAGGATCAGATGAAACCACACCTCATTCATTTATCTTCCAACCATTCCTAACCTGACTGCAGGTGGGAATTAAAGCTGCATGTAGACGAACCAAAGTAACGTCATTCAAGCTAATTGTTTAGATTTGTTACTGTTGTGTCATACAGCAGCTTGCCAGCTGTTACTATAGAGAATGTTAATTAGAGAATGTGAACTTTTTGTCCTTTATACTCATCAAACAAGCTTATTGGCTTTTCTTTGTATCTCTAACACTGGAGACTCCTTCCGGACTCCATACGTGTTTAGTTGTCCACGGTTTCTGTGAGTGAGCTGTTGCCATGGACACAGTAGTGTATTCGCTGTGTTAGTTTTAATTTTTTCAGGAAATTAATCAACACCTTCTGGCCATTCAGAAGGCAGAGTTTGTTCTCTTCGAGACGGTTTAAAGAGAGGAGATGGACGGCAGGATTTAAATGTGACGCGAGTCACTGAGGGTAAAACGGGATGGAACCCGAGCGAACAGGTACTCAGGCCCAACAAGCTCCGAGTGCCTTTTTCTCTTTTCCTCGGTGGATTTAGGGCATTTGTGTGGAATGTCATTGTGACGCTTTTGGAAAGAGAGAGCGAGCGAGAGAGAGAGAGCAAGAGAGAGAGAGGAAGGTATAAAAAGGTATGAAGCCCCAGAGGAGATAAAACCTCCATCAGTTTTCATTGGGGAAAACAAACCAGGCACCAGCAAGTCTGCACACTGAAGGTTGTTTGTTTGTTTGTTTGTTTGTTTGTTGTAAATAAGTGTACAAAATTGTATTGTGACATTAAAACAATCATGAAGAATTAGGAAAATTGTGTTTTTATGTATTTCTAGTTACATTTAATGTTAATTCAGAAAGTTAGTTCCAAATTAGTCTTTTGTTGCTAAGCAACAACCTGTGACTGTTGCGCAACAGCGCTAACACTGGAGACTCCTTAAACGTTCATTCAATAGACACATTTTTAATTCCTTGCTCTGTTAATCCAGAAATTAATTTGGACCAATCAGAACCCGGATGATTGATTTAATTAAAACTGGGTCCAGATGTGATGGAGCTGCACATGTTACCATAATATCTATCTAAAGCAAGGTGTTGAGTGTGTGTGTGTGTGTGTGTGTGTGTGTGTGTGTGTGTGTTGAAAGGCTCCATTAGGGCTCGCTCCTTGACTCAGAAAGCATTAACCTTGAAAAGAGGGAACGACTCGTCTCCATGCTCCATTAAGCCACACGTCAGAAATTTCCTCCCTGAAGTCTAAGAAATTGAACAAGACTCGTCCTGAGGGGGACAGTTAGGAGTTACCCTGCGCTTTTTTATTACGGACAGAATAAAAATGGACGGTTTAAAAAATGTTAATAAAACAGTTCAAGACGTAAAAATTACCTCCACTTTTAAAGTCGTTTTGATTTCACACACACACACACACACACACACACACACATTTTTTATTCAGGTAAAAAAAAATCTTGTTACTAAACAACTTACATGAAACTAGCATGTCTAAAGTGTGTTGTCATGGTTACAGTAGTGTAAGATCCTTTTTTAAGGTCAACATTATAAAACACATGACTAGAAGCTGTTACCAGGTTAACTAAAGTAAAGAATTAACAAATCAATATCAGCCTTGTTAATTCTTTACCGAACTGTCAAAAGTAAACTCATCAGGAAGTCAGAGTCTGATCTGAGCAGAGTTTCACCTTGTTTGATTTGTCTGAAATCAAGTTAAAACATTTTTTTAAAATAGAAATTATACTGGAAAAAGAATTACGCCTTGAAATGTAGTGTTTTTGGTTTTTACCTTTTTTCCTCCTCTTTAATAAATTTTAAATTTAATACTTATTGATATTCATTAAAGAATTAAATGTTTTAATCAAAAATTTATTATCACACTGATTTCCATTTCATAATCAACTTTTTAAAAATGTAAAATAGCATTTGTTATGTTTTGTGTATTATTATATCTTAATAAAATTGTAGAAAATAACTAATAACCAAAACTGGGGGTGGGGGGAGGGGTGGAGATTGAGATGATTTGATTGGTTGTTTTGGTTTTATTTTCATACAGAAATAAGACTTAATCTTAATCTTAAATATTGATGTTTGTAGATTGCTAAGTGCTAATTCTAATAATTAGGTTACATTAGGTTAATGTTATCTAAAAACTTCACCCTTCATTTTTATCTAATAACCAGACAGAACAGAAAGTGTAGAAACTTTTTAATCCACAGCGAAACAAAAAGTATTTTTAAAAACTTTTTTTTGTTTGTTTGTTTTCTGGCAGGTTTTCCATGAAAGATTTTATAAAAGCGTGTGGACAGCCTGGGCACAAAGGGATAAGTGTAAATCTGTGTGAGGGGGAAAAAAAAGACAGGAAACAAGAATAAAAAAAAGAATAAAGAAAAGAAAAACCCAAGAGCCTGTAGCAATATGGCCGCTTTAAAAGAGGGGATTAGAAGAGCGCGACAGGGCGGAAAAGGCCTCAGCGGCGGAATTATAAATATTATCCAGAGAGAGTTCGTGTGTGTGTGTGTGAGAGAGAGTGGATGATGGGCGCTCTTTATTGTGGCGAGACGTGGCGGAATAATGCATGCTAATATAAACATCAGCACTCCTCCTCCGTCTATTCAGATGGGTTCATTCAGGTGGAAAATAAAAGAGTGCAGCGAGAAGAGAGGAACATCTTTCCTCTGAAATCTGTGTGACGGTGTAATCTCCACTCACTTCACCTCACAGGAATGACATGACACTTTGATTAACTGATATTACAGAGCACTAATGTCTAATGGCTATAAATACATTAGATTAGATACAAACCTACAGTCAGCTTTAATCCTAATCCTTTATATACAGATTATACATTCTACATGTAATGATACATGTAATCCCAAAACATTTTAATATACATAATTATATAGTGCTCGGTGTGTGTGTGCGTGTGTGTGTGTGTGTGTGTGTGTGTTTATAGTGTGTTTTTTTTTATCCTAATCCTTTATATACAGAGTAGAAAGTGTTGGATTTATTTTATTTTATTTAGTGTTGGAAATATTTTAATATACATATCATATAGTGCTCAGTGTGTGTGTGTGTGTGTTTTTGTAATCCTAATCCTTTATATAGAGATTATAAAGTGTTGGATTTAATCACAAATCATTTTAATGTACATATTATATAGTGCTCGGTTATATCCTATATATATATATATATACACATGTGTGTAGATCG
>JAOVVF010000044.1:3412849-3445455 GCA_028565595.1 Duopalatinus emarginatus
TGTTTATTTGTTTGTTTATTTAGTGACTGTATTTTGTGAGCAGTGACCGACTCCTTGCTTTACTATAAAAATAAGAGCAGGAAGTAATGTTAATATGATTAATGTAAAATTCAGGAATAAATCAGTGATAAATGTGAATGAATTTCCTTCTCTAGACAAATGTATCAATCTAGACAAGAATTTATTAATAATAATATAATTTAACACATTAAAGTTCTTTGTGATGAACTGAGATGAATAAAACCTGGACAAGTTAATTGTTTTTTTCTCCTTTATTAAATATAAATGAAATTAAATGTATTTTTATTGATTTGTTTAATATGTCAGATTTAATTAAAAAATAAATATTGTTTTAAAAACAAAAGCTAAATTGTTTTGTTAAATAAACTGCATTCTATTGAGTCAATTTTCACTGATGATGATGATAGGGTATGTGTGTGTGTGTGTGTGTGTGCGCGTGTGTGTGTTATCCCAGGGTGCCTTCGACGCTAAAGACAGCGCGGCGTCTGCGAGCATCACCCAGGCTGCGGCTGCCGCTTACTACCCCTACGATCCCACTCTGGGGCAGTACCAGTACGACAGGTGCTGAATATTTCCCTTTTGCTAATTTGCAAACTTTGCTAATGCGCTAATCAAACTCCAGCAGAAGCCTTGTTAAGTATCGATCAGGCAATTAGCCATGTATCAGATTTCTAACAGGATCACAGGGGCAATTAGTCTGACGTGACATCGCAAGCTAATCGCTTGAACGCTATTAATGGAAAGTAAGCTAGTAAATGCTAGTTATGCTAGTTAGTATCCATGTGGTTGTGGTTAGCAATGTTGTAGTGGTTAGGACTGTGATTCTGCCTCTAAAATGTTCTCTGCAGTCAATAAAACAATTTTTCCACTCACTTTATCTTCATATTGAAGGCTAAACGTCATCCCAGAGCTTTTAACCCACATCAGGGAAAGTGCAGGAGTCGAGAAAAACGGGAGCATGTTTATTTTATGCCGCTTCCCCCGAGGGGCTTTTTTTAACATGGTGACTCGCATTGAGTGGGAAATAAATAAATAAATAAATAAATGCAGCGATATTTCCCGTGCTGTAGATATGGCTCGATGGACGGAGGCACGAGAAGGAAGAATGCCACGCGCGAGACTACCAGCACGCTGAAGGCCTGGCTGCAGGAACACCGGAAGAACCCGTATCCCACCAAGGGCGAGAAGATCATGCTGGCCATCATCACCAAGATGACGCTCACGCAGGTGTCCACGTGGTTCGCCAACGCCAGGCGGAGACTCAAGAAGGAGAACAAGATGACGTGGGCGCCGAGGAACAAGGGTTCGGACGAGAAGAGATGCGGCGACGACGACGAGGGCTCGCAAGAGGAGCCGATCAAAAGTGACACCAACGATGACGGTTAGCTTTCAGCGCTCTCATGTAGCTTCAACCGTCCTGTTCATGCTAATAATAATAACTAGAAGAACAACAATGCTTCATTTAGCAGAAATACACCAGCTACAAGCGATATTATTAGGTTCAGCAGCCCAAGGTAGCGTTAAAAAGTGGTTTTGGTTTAGCTTTTATCAAGAAATGTTTCATAATTTGCGACATTATCTCTTCAAATACTCAACTATAAGCTAATAGCTAATTGCGTTATATTGAGCTGATCCATTTTAGCATAAATTAATTTTTCATATATTAATTAGATTTTTATTTTGAATTCTTATATAATTTTGTACTATGTACGCACTAGCAAACGTTTGTGTTTAGACTCTGAAACAGACAAATTTACAAGCTATAACAAGAGGTTTAGCACCCTGAGTTAGCATTAAAAAGTGTTTGTCTTTTAGCGTTTCAGTAAGAAATGATTATTAGCCAAATATTAGCTAAACACAAATTTCTACTTTGTAATGTTAAAATGGCTTCCCATTGGTTTATTTACTCCAAACCAATATGGCTGCCTGGTTCACTGTCATTAACAAGATGGTAAAGAATGGAACAATGTGTGTGTGGTACTGTTATATAACATTAAAAAACACAGTATATAACACAGTTTATTCTTCTTGTACAAAATAAATATTTACAGTTACGAATTTAAATTGGTTAAAGTATGACACGTTATACATTATACATAAATTCTCTTGTTCTCTTTGTTGACGTGTTACTGATACTCTCCTGTCTTGAAGACTCTCCTGGTTAACGATTTCGGTTAAACGTAACATTCAAAATCTGGATATCGGCCTTGAAATTATGTAAACGCTTAGCTATAAGCTAGCTGTCTTAACATTGTAGTACTGACACCTTCTGCGAGATGGAACTAAATGGTAGTGCATCAAATTTTATCAGGATCAGAACTTTTATCAGACTCGAATTCGGACAGATTTGATGGGTTTAGCTGTAATTGTGATAATGTTTTGGCATTAGTGGTGCAGTAAACAGTACGACACAGTGGATGATTCTGCCATTGCAGGAGAACTGTGCGGTTTGAGTTCACAAACTTTTTTCGTGGTCATAATTTCTTCACTTTGCTCGAGATTATCACTTGTCATTTGGAAGTTGTATTTTTACTTTTTTTTTTATGTGGTCAAGAGTCTACGTAGAAGTGACTAAAAAGCGAGGACCTGTGGGAAAAAATACTCAACAAATCCAAAATGTCCTCAACAACTCGATGATGTGACGCGAATGGTTGTATTTCTTCTTCTTTTGTCAGAGAGTCGAAGTCGAGATGATAAGGACCTTCAGCTGAGCGACCTGGACGACTTCGACGCCATCGAGTCCGAAAGCTCCGAGTGCGACATGAAGCATCAGTTCCACGTAAGCACTCATGTGAACGCTTTACCTGAGCACCTCAAAGAGACTTCCCTGAAATTACCCTCGCTCCAAGTGGACGCTTTAAAACTACCGTCTATTAGAGCCTCGTTGGAAAGAGACACAGATCTACCCAAAAGCTGCCTGAAGACTGAACGCAATCTCAGCGGGAATACCAAAATTTGTTTCCAGCAGGACCACCAAACTCTAGATACCAAGCCACGGATTTGGTCATTGGCCCAAACCGCCACCTCACTAAACCCCAGCGAGTATTCGTCGTGCATGCTGCGGTGTCAGCCAGCCGTACCAGGATCGTCCTCGCCACCGGTGAAAGCCTCAGAGAAGCAGCAGGACTCACCGGTCACCACGCTGAGACACTGGATGGATGGCGTTTTCCACGACCCCTTATTTAAACACAGCACTCTGGACCAAGTGCACAACAGCAACACGGCTGTTTCCTGGAGCACAACCAAAAGCTCCATCCTGGACAGCAGCGTGCGCGACTAAACCCGCTCGCGTCACTTTGACCAAAAAACACGTGTTTGTTTGTAGAGAAATCTTTGTGGAATTAGCTGCTGCTGGGAGACTTTCAGAAAACTGTGTTTGGACATTTTTAAGGCCTGTATTTCCTCTGTTGTCTTTTTTTGTTTGTTTTGTTTATTTGTTTTTAACGATTTGCTCGATTGATTATGTGGAATCGTATGTACTAACTCTATGGACACTTCCAGTCAAATTTCCCAAGAAGTGATTTGTTTACTATATTTATTATATTATATATATTAGGCATGTGCCAAGAAAAAAAAAATTTTTTTTTCATTGTTTTGAATAAGTTCTTCATTTTACATTGAAAACGTTTGTATTTTTTACATGAGAAAAGCAAACAGTCACAACTGAATGTGTACAAAATTTTTATTTAATTAAAAAAAATTGTAGCACACATTTTAAATCTCTACAATAAATAAGTACGTAAAAGTTATTGGCACATGTCTTGTATATACGGAAACACACATAAAAATGAACAGATCTGTTTTGGGAAGTAATATATATATATATAAAAATATATATAAAATGTTCAACGCACGTTGCAATTATGTAAATATAAAACGGAAAGTTTACATTTGAAAAAAAAACGACGTTGGCACTTTTGCGTTGGTTTTTTTCTTCGGCATGCGTACACGTTTGGTCGTATTTATTGGAACATTCTTCGAAAACCTCATTGATGATGTCACTGTTGTAAAAAAAAACTTGCACACGAATTTCTTTACATTTGTTAAAGGATTGGAATCTGATCACTGTAATAAATTGTCGATTTCGGAACCTCTGTGTGAGTAGTTGTTTTCCGCTGGGGTTTTTTGGGTATGGGTAATGAAATGCAGGAAAAATATTAAATATCAATACGAATTTATTCAAATTTTTTTTGAATTTTAGAAATGTACGTATAAGGAATGTATGCTAGCAGGTTAGCCTGCTTTCATGCCAGCTGTTTTGTTGAAGTTTCTTCCTTAAATTTCATACACAGTTCTACAGGAAGTTGAAAATACTTCAACTCCTGACCAATCACATCTCAAGTTTGGGGGCGGCTGAGAAAAACAAAGATGGAGGACATTAGTTAGTTTTTTTTATTGCTGATACTCGTTAATATCAGGATTTTGTGACGCTCCATGTGACGTCCCACTTTAGGAAGTTCAAATTCTCTCTATTTTGTGCTTCCAAAGTTCCAGCAAAGACAAATCAACAATGTTATAAAAAAAAAAAATCAAATTTAGACAGCAGGGGTAGCTAGGCTATTTATATAGCCGATTTGTAGCTAGCTAGCTTTGTTATGCTTTCAGTATAAAGAGTGAATGAGTAAAAATTTAATTTATTTATTTTGCAGTGCTAACTTGGCTCATGCTAAAAACAAAAAACAAACAGAAAGTAAATAAGTGTGACAGAAGCCTTAGAGTATTAACCATTTACTTTAGGCTTTCACATGCAGCTAGCAAAAGTTAGCTCAGGAAGTTAAACTGAAAAACGTCTTTTCCACAGTCAAAATGTTTAATTTAAACAAAACTTTTAAGGTATTTTATTTTGGCTGGAGACCTCAAACGGTTTTTGTATTGTGAGACTTAAATTCACAGATTAGCTAGTTTGAGAATCTGAGTCACGTTTTTGTGTGCTAAAATGTTAGATGCACGGCGCGACTCGAGTGCTGTAAGTGTGTTAGTTCAACATAGTGAACTTTAGACGCCCCTCTGTGTGCTTTACAATAGCAGTCAATCACGAAGCATTGTGTGTGTGTGTGTGTGTGTGTGTGTTGAAGGGATGATGAGGACGAGCCTCATTAACCCGCCCCATAACCGCGGGGTAATTGGGACGTGGCCCGTCATCTCTCCTATCGATTCCTCGGCTCTTGATAATATTATCGAAACATCAAATCCTGCTCGCTCTCAAAGTCAAAGGGCCCCTAGTTTTCTCCGTGAACCCCTTAATATACTGCCTACAGTCATCACTCCCAGTGTTTTTTCAATTCTTTGCTGACACTAAACCCTTCATTTCTAGGGGCATCGCTGGGCCACGTCCCGGACTGAAAAGGGCAAGAGGAGGGGAATTAGTTCTTTCAAGATAAAAAGGGCAGAAAAGGCAGCGCAGGACTTGACAGCGATGAGAAAAGTGTTGTTCCCCGGGGAACAGGTCTGTCCAGAGACGCCGGCGTAATGAATTTTAATGCCAAAAAATCCCCGAAACGATTGAGACCTTCTCACGTGTGGATCCCCGTGGACAAAGGATGTGTCCTGTTTGATAGAAAAGATATTCAATGGTGAAACATCGTGGATCAGAGATCGAGAGATTTCTTGTCCAGAACTGAGGGTCAAAGCACAGAAAGATACCGATACAGATAATACTGTAATACAGGCTGCAGGGACCAGCTGTGAACCCAGGCTTTAAATCTGAGCTTCCTGATTACAGTATGGTTCTGATTCACTCAAATAACCAATAATATTTTATTGCAAAGTGATGGGAGAGATACTGTTACTATTCAACATCCCAACCTGCGGAAATTTTTTACACTACAACAATTTGCCAGATTTTATTTGTTAACAAAACAAAACAAACAAACAAAAAAACACACCGTAATGGGAAAAGATACGTAAGAGAAAACGAATGAAAACCTACTGACCAATCAGAATCGACCATGTGAAAAACCACTGATAAAATGCATAGAGAAATGTTTACAAGTGTAAAGTTACGTATGTATTATGTAAGAGAACGTAAAATAAGAGCACAGACATGAGTTTTTTTCTGAGGTGAACAAGTGGAAAATTCTCCAAAATTTCAGTCCTGTCCTTTAATCGTTTTCATTTACACATTAGCACACAAAGCAACAACTTGAATTGATTAGCCTTAACTCCGCCCCCTTTTAAAAAACATGACTAAAACATAGCCACGGTACTTTGAAAGTCCTTTGCAGACCCTGTGAGGAAACCAGCTGCCACGTTTCCCCTCAGGTTTGCACGTTTCGTGTGATGATGTTTATAATACAGTGAGGAAACATGAACCAAAGTTTTAGCCGTCAATTTATTTAAAAGATGGTTAACAGGGACTTGGTCCCCACAAAGCAGAGATATGTGAAAGTGTGTGTGTGTGTGTGTGTGTGTTAGAGAGATGGGCTCCTTTTCCCCCCTCTCTGCCTGACTAAATCATTCAGCCGTAGCAAATTCAAACATGCGGATGCTAAATTAACAGCGGTGCTTTTTACACAGAGAGCAAATAAAAGTGTAATCAGCGGCGCGTTACTTTTCATTAAGCCGCTCTGACAGCAGCATATTCGGGCTGGACGAAAAATAAAACCCTTGAGAAAATAAAAAGCAGGTCGGCGCGGGTCCGCCAGATAATTCCTAAAGCTCCATTAATGACGCTTCGCCTGCAGGAAATAGACTCTGTGGGAAAAAAAACAGCAGATTTGAGAGCTTTATCGACCTGACGGTTTCTTTTCTTTTTTTATTAGTATGATTCTTATTATTATTTCTCTTCTCTTGGGCACAGAGTCGTACAGGAAAGACTTCTATAAGAGATTTAAAAGTTTAATTGACTGAATGTATATTTAATTTTAATTTTATTTATTTACTTATTTTTATATTTATTATTGTATTTATTTATTTAATTATTATTTCATGATCCTTTATAGTCTTAATTGTAGTATAAGTGTAAGACTATAAATTGATTATGTATAAAAATAATTATATTTATATAAGCTGTAGAAATGAATCCACGGGGTTTTGTCTTATATTTATAAAAATGCAGTCCTTAAAGTGTATAAAATATATAATGTGTACATTTATATATAAAAATATATTTTAAAAAGTGCTTTTAGCATCTAACAAGAAGAAAGAAATTGCTTTGATTTAAAATAAAAAAAAAATGTATTATAAAATTTGTGTTTTAGTAATATAAGGTCATATAAATCAAGCTAATTTACCATTTATTTATTTATTTATTTATTTATTTAATGTTAATAACAATCGAGCAACACAATCAATATGTATAAATGGTAGCATTTTTGGCCACTTTGTATTATTTATTTTTTTAAATAATTATTGTTAAGTTAAAAGTTTGTTACAAAGATTAATTCATAAAAGCTTAATATATCTATTTTTTATTATAAAAATTTATTTTTATTATAAAATTTATTATTAGTTTAGACTCACACTCGGGCTCGCGGTAGCATTTAATCTGTAGCTAATCTACTAAAAAAAACTCTCATCATCATCATCATTATCACTGTTAATGAGATGATATCACACACATGCACACACACACACACACACACACGGACACAGTTACATGGTGTATTTTGCAAGTCCGGTGCTAGTCACCTAGTTAGCTAGCTTTGTCAAACTAAGAGTAAACAAGTAAGTAAACAATAAAGTTTACATGTGCTTGAATGTTTTCCAACTAGCCAACTATGACTTTTAAACATTCATTAAGTGAACTAGGAAAAAGTTTATGTGTTAAATATAGTGGAAGTTTGTGCAGTTAGCTTCAACAAATAGCTAGTTATTTAGCAAGGCAGTGGCTAGTCAGGAGGTTTGCTAGCTGTGTTTGCTTTTAGTCAACAAGTAAGTAAACAGATCAGTCACACGGACGGTGCGAATATCTTTTGCAAACACAATATTGTGATACACATACAGAGCGATATCAGCTGCTGTTGTAAATAATTCCCCGGGTGACATTTTCAGTAGGTCACAATGTAAATAAGTTGCTAACATGCTAATATGCATCTATATGAAACCCGGCGTGTGACCCTTTTCCCTTCAGTATTGCGGCACCTTCAGTAACACATATATACATAAGAGCAAAGTAAATGATGTGTTTATGCTGAGGCGCCGCCGCACCGGTCGATAATAATAATCACAAAGCAAATGACATGCAAAAAGCCACTCGTGTTCCAGCGACGGCTGCAAAATTGCATTTAAATGCCATTAAAGTTCAGCGGATCTGCGAGCGTAATGCAAAGCAGCGGGGTCAGCGTAACATCATCGGCCCGCTCCAGAGGAAAAGGGGGGGGGGGGATACGAGATACAAGAATGCACTTTAAACACGCTTCCTAGTGCTAAAGTGCACACTTTAAAGTGGCCTAAGATCAAGGGAGGGTGTTGGAAAGCTTGAGATGTCGGCGGCGAGCTAAAAATGGGTCAAGAGTGTGGAAGTGTGTGGAAGATAAATGAGACAGAATTGTATTCCAGGAGTTTCCAGAATAAAAGGGGCGTGGCCACACAGGTCAGTTGAAGAAGACGTGGTCTGTGTAGATATGTGTTGAAGGAGGTGTGGCCTGTGTGTTAGTAAAGTGAAGTGAAGTGAAGTACTGTTTTGAGCGCTGTGCAGTAAAACCATATACACACTAGTGAACACTAGGGGGCATCGAGCACACATGCCCAGAGTGGTGGGCAGGCCCTAGGTGCCTTGATCAAGGACACTTCACTGAGCTTAAGTCTGAGACCTATGGCTGCCCTGTTGATGGGGTGTGTGCTCTGTGAGTATGATTGGCAGTAAAGTGGGCATGGCCTGTGTATCAGTTTCAGTGAAGAAGGTGTGGCCTGTGTGCATCAGACCCAGTTGCTCTTTGTCTTTCTAACTGAAGTAGGTGTGGCCTCTGTGTCTTTCTAACTGAAGTAGATGTGGCCTCTGTGTCTCTTTCTATTAAGTGAAGTAGGTGTGGCCTCAGTGTCTCTCTCTATTAAGTGAATTAGGTGTAGGTGTGGCCCCGTCTCTTTTTCTATTAAGTGAAGTAGGTGTGGCCTCTGTCTCCTTTTTTAATAAAGATGGGTTGGCCTCTGTGTCTCTCTCTATTAAGTGAAGTGGGTGTGGCCTCTGTGTCTCTCTCTATTAAGTGAATTAGGTGTAGGTGTGGCCCCGTCTCTCTTTCTATTAAGTGAAGTAGGTGTGGCCTCTGTGTCTGTCTGTTAAGTAAAGTAGGTGTGGCCTCTGTCTCTCTATTTAGTAAAGTAAGGTTGGCCTCTGTGTCTCTCTCTATTAAGTGAAGTGGGTGTGGCCTCTGTGTCTTTCTAACTGAAGTAGGTGTGGCCTCTGTCTCTCTATTTAGTAAAGTAGGGTTAGCCCCTGTGTCTCTCTCTATTAAGTGAAGTAGGTGTGGCCTCAGTGTCTCTATTAAGTGAATTAGGTGTAGGTGTGGCCCTGTCTCTCTTTCTATTAAGTGAAGTATGTGTGGCCTCTGTGTCTGACTGTTAAGTGAAGTAGGCGTGGCCTCTGTGTCTTTCTAACTGAAGTAGGTGTGGCCTCTGTCTCTTTATTTAGTAAAGTAGGTGTGGCCTCTGTGTCTCTCTCTATTAAGTGAAGTAGGTGTGGCCTCAGTGTCTCTATTAAGTGAATTAGGTGTAGGTGTGGCCCTGTCTCTCTTTCTATTAAGTGAAGTATGTGTGGCCTCTGTGTCTGACTGTTAAGTGAAGTAGGCGTGGCCTCTGTGTCTTTCTAACTGAAGTAGGTGTGGCCTCTGTGTCTCTCTCTATTAAGTAAAGTAGGTGTGGCCTCAGTGTCTCTCTCCATTAAGTGAAGGCATGGAATCTGTGCCTGTAATTTGAGAGAAATACAAGTTTCAATGTTTGTTTAGTGAAGTGGGTGTGGCCTCAGTGTCAACTACGTAAAGTAGGCGTGGCCGGTGTGTCTGTCTGCTAAGTAGGTGTGTCCATTTGTCAGACATGACATGTCTTCTGTGTCTTTAAGTAAAGAGAAGTGTTGTTTCTTGTGTTTACTCTGTAAAGCGGGTGTGGCCTCTGTGTCAACAAGGCCTGTAACATACTGCTTTATATGTATCTCTTATTCATCTCATTATTCAGCATGTATTAACATCGTGAACATTTAGAACATCAAGAAGATCGAGATGATATCCTGTCGACACACAGCTCTAACACAAACACAATTTTCCCCTTTGAATGGTGTCAGATGTGTGTCAGGGATATCAAAGTAAATTAACATGAATGGGGCCTGTCACAGGGTTGTCGACTTCACACACACACACACACACACACAGACTAATCCACAGCTGAACCCATGCCTCTCTACACACACACCGTCTTCCCCATCTTGCCCTCACTATTCTCCAGAACATGCAATCAGTGCCCGAGCGAAAGGTCACATTTGCAATGCAGGTGACTGTACAGGAGGAAAAACGCAGGTAATTGGCTCTAATACCTTTCGGCATGATACCGTGATGGATGTGGAGCGGTTTTGGAGGGCAATTAAACATTTCCGAGGTCTGAGAAAGTCGACCTGACAGCCGCCACCTTATTATCCGATCTGGAGGGGAAGAAAAAAACCACAAGCTTTTCATCAAAGTCGGGCTTGTTTGGCTTTTTTCTTCAGGATTTTCCTGTTCGCCGAGATGAGATGCTAATTAAAGCATGGCGGTGTTTTTCCTTCGCTGGATCCGACCCATGCGCTTATCTCACGCTAGCTCATTCAATGTCAAAACCTCGAAAACCTCACACAAGTTGTCTTTCAATTCCCGAACTAGCAACTTTAGTGACTTCACTTTAAAACACCTCAGCTAGTGAGATAACTTGGCTAACTAGCATCAAATAGAGCGCATGTTTTTCCGGAATACAGCAAAACAGGCACGTTCAGGCAAAATGTCAAGAGTTTTTGCCACACGTCGCTCAAACTGTTTGAACGTTTGAACACTTGTCGGCGTGTCTTATATTTAATTTGGTTCGATAAGTCGGGCTGGAGCGATATCCACACCAAGCAAGCTACAGAATGTGTGTATATGTAGCGACATGTTTTGACACAAGTCAAATGTCTTGTAGGAAAATAATGTGTGTACAAATAAAAGCAAGTGAGTGTAAAACAGTTGATAAAACTTTTTTGTTGGTTCGCCCACTTTGTGACACCATTCGTCGCCTGGTATGAGGAAATCAAAAGAATTAGTTAGTTTTGATTATTTTTCTGAAACCTCTCATATACAAATCATGTTTATCTTTGGTAGTCATGGCGACATCATGGTAGAAATCATTTGTTCTTGAGTAAACGTAGAGTTTTAATAGTAAATCTGAAATCAGTGTCCTTTTTCCCCACTCTGCTGTCCTCTCCAGCCCTTCGTGTCCTCCATTGTTCCCCTTCGGTTCCTACATTAATAATAGAAGAGGGCCCCATTCTATGCCGCCCCCCCCCCCCCCACACACACACACACACACTTTTTTTTTTCACGCTCAGTTTCACAAAAAAATGGAGCCGCAACAAGCAGCCGGCTCGGACGCCTTAAAGCCAACAATCCCCCACTCCGATACAATTTGCTTTCGGTGAATGCTATTGATCTTTTCTTCCCTCCTTTCAATTACAGCCGGTGAAGTCAAGCACACGAGTGTTTGTAGTCATTAGAGTGGCTCTTTGTTGTGTCACCGCTAGCAATTATGTCAGGCCGATGGGACTCTTTCCTGAAAACCTCCATGTGGAACCATTAGAATTACTTTGGAGAACCAGAGGCCCGGCTCTGTTCCTGCTTGGACGACTCCGGCACTGGTAAAACAAAAAAAAAAAAGAGGGTGGGTTTCAAAACCTGCTTCAGTTTGCACTGGATTTATCACCAAACTGCACAGGCACAATGAAACAGTATTACTGAACAGGATCACCATGGACCCTGAAAACTCACCTCAATTTATAATTTTAGAAAAATGATTCTTAGTGCTGTAATTAGGTCCAAGTTGAGATTATTTCTATCTGATGTTTCTTGAGGTGTTTTTTTGTTACATTAGAATTAAATTCAGTTCAGTTCATTAAATTTTTTTTATCTGCACCACATATCTGTGGTTAAGAACCCTGTCATAGTAATCATATATGTTTATACAAATTATTAACAGGCACATCAGACTGTGAAAAAAAACTGTAGCAGCTGGTGGAGGCTCCATTACGGTACAGGACAACGCATCGCCGCACACTTCCACAGACACCAGATTATACTTAGAGGAACACTCATCTGAGTTTGGGGATTACTCATTCACACCTAAATCACCTGATCTCAACGTCATCGAACACGTCTAGCACATTATGTGACACTGTGGAACACAGAAATCCTCCACTTCAGAATACAACAGAACTGTGGAGCGTTCTGGAGGAAGTCCAGGAGTCCATGCGCCATTGGTGGACCTACCAAGTATTAGATTGGTATACTAGTTTAGTTGTAATTATTTTATTTCCAGACTTGGTATAACTTTGGTATACCAAGTTATACCAATAAAAATAATTATAATTATAAATATGAGCACATAGATTTGAGTCAGTGGTATTTTAGGTAGATTTAAGAAGACTGATGACAAGCTGATCAAGCAAATCAACACTGGATTTTCCTGATTTAATTTCAGTGTCTGGAACTGAAACGTTGTGCTGTTTAATAAAATAACATGGTCAGGGTCAATGACGTGACGCCTAAATTAACTGCATTTTCTTCTGTTAAAATTTGTAAAAATTGCATAAAAAGTTGTCATATATTTGTAGTATCTCTCTTTTATATGAAAGTACTTTAACTTTTTATAAAACACTGGCTTACTGTCATTTTTCTGTTATTAAAGTGTTAAAATATCATGTGGTGCGACCAATAAAAGAAATAACTATATTAACTTCTAAATAGGATTCTAAAATCTGGTTTATGTGGCTAGAAATATGAGTCACTGATGCAGTATGCTTAAATTAATTGTCAGTTTTAAAAATCTTTGATTGGTTTTATGTGATATACAGGATATATAAGCATGTTAAGTACGTTTAAAAAGATGACTGTGACGTTTATCAAGCAAAAATATGAGATTATTATTTACTAAATCTAAAAGCAAGGCAGATTGTCTGTTTGTGAACATGTTATATTACTGAGAATGTGTAAAATAAATGTCAGGCATGTTAAGGCAATTCATTTATTTTAAGATAAATCACGGTCGCACCACATGACATTTTGTAAAGTCATCGCCAATTTATTTGGATTAAAAAACACAAAAATTGCTTAATTTAATTTTTATATATGAACTTATGTGTACACAACATTTTTTATATTTGAACAGTTAAAAATTTTTTTTTTTTTTTTAAAAATACTCAGATTTTCAGTATTTTAAAATTAGCTAGTTGAAAACCTTAGATGTCATTGACTCATATATCACTTATTACAGTGCAACATTAGACCTCAGAGCAGATATGCATGATCTTCTTTTAACAATGAAAATTTAGCTACAGCTACCAGAAATTTGTTAGCGTGAGAAAACAAATGCTCTGTAAGTTCATAACAGGATCGGTATCAGTGTCCACGCTGTCCATCGCTTGTGTCCACACATCTGTTTGTTCGTCCTCACCGCAGAAATGACTTTTCATATTGACTGAAAAGATTTCAATGCTGGCGTCCCTGCAAAATTTGCTTTCGTTTTTTTCCCCTCTGTTCGGGATCGTGGCAGCAGTTCAGCAAAACACCAAACAGTGCAGGCTGTGGTTTGATCCTCGCTCTCATCTGGTCTCATTAGGACATTTCTTTATTCAAGAGTAAAAGATGACTGACATTTTTTTTGTAAAGGAAGTAAGTTTGATCCGGACTCTATTGCATTAATTAACATTAGCAAGTGTTAAACAAAGTGATTACATAGTAACGTACAAATTAAGACATGAACGATTACAGTAACCTGACTTTTTTTTTTTATAAAAAAACACACCAGTGTTGCCTGTTTATTTAATCCACAACTACAAATAAGTTCACATAAATGATCACTGAGTTAATACAGGTGCTAACGTTATTGTTACTGATGGAGGCTTAATGTTCGCCTGCTAAATAATGTCAGTTATAGAAACACATGTATTGTGTTATTATCCGTAGAACCATCAAGAAACCATATTTCCACACTATATATTTCTGGGACGGGCTCCAGATCCACCAGCATGCTGACCAGGATAAAGCGCCTACTGAAGACTGAATGAAGAATTGAACTGAATCAGTCAAATCGGTAAGTCGATTCCCTGAACTGGACTCTCAGAACGAGTCGACTGGCTAAATTGAATGTTAATATCATTGAATCTTGGAACATGAAAATAAAAAAATCTAGTCAGAAATAGATTTTTTGGCGTTTGTGGTGTATAAAACCCTTTTATATGCATGAATCTGCAGATAATTTTACTAGATGATATGAAATCACGAATTTGCAAGTTAGAGTTAACATAGCTATTGGTTTATTGTAAACGTGAGATGAATCCTTATGAGTAAACACACCAATCAGCTACAAGGTTCTACTTGAAGAACCTCAAGAACTTTTAAATGAAGCCCCCAAACTTTGGAACTGTAATACCAATAATTCCCACATTCAGCTCCTGAAGCTTCACTCCCAAGCCTAACTTTACAGCCCAAACTCCCTAACAAAAGCTGGAGCTAATAGTTTAGTTAAAAAAAGGAGGGGAAAGTTGCGATTCAGTCTGAGGTGTGATCTGGAGAGTCAGGGATTTTTTCTTAATAATGACATGAGCTCTGTGTGTGGGTGACAAAGTGAGCGAGCACGACTCGAGTACTTCACTCTCCCATCTATCAAGCCGTGTTCTTTTAGTAATTACACGCCAAAATGAGTTAAAACCCTCGGCGCGCACTACACGCCGGCGCAGGAGCTTTAATGACACGCCACTTTCACCTCCAGGAGTTCCACACGTCCTGTAGCAACTAATTACAACCTCTCATAAACCCCGACATCTCCCCCATACACACACACACACACACACACACACCAACTACTTTATTCCAACCAAACAAGTTTTCACGCAAGAATGAGAGAAAGAGAAAGTGCAAGAACATTCATCCGCCATTCAACTCTGACGATAATTAGCTTTAGCGCTAGTGAAGTGCTACGTTGGCGACAGCGTCCATGCTGTTTGTTTTTGTTGAGTTTAAGAGTTTTGAAATGTCCTTGTTAGTAAAAACTTACAAATTTAAGCATTGGCTTTGGATTCATTGTGGAATGGAAATGATCTTTAAAATGTTAAATGATCGAAAGGTGGCCCAGGTTCTAAGAAAAAGGCTAAAACGATATCGATCAGATTCTCAACCAGTCGTCGCAACGTCACCTCAGATGACCTAATTTACCTCAGTGATCTGTTTATACATGAACAGTTTCATTGGCTAGCGGAATCAATCACAAATACAAATAAAATATTATTTATTTATTTTTATTTATTATTTATATATCACTCCAAACACTGAGATGCTAACTCATTTTCCACGTTCCACAACATTACATGTAAACAGATTCATAAATAAAACATTATGTTTTACTGTGGAACACGAAGAATAAAACACTGTATTTTGTTTATACAGTATTTTTATACATTGGCACATTTTACAAGTTGTTTTTAATTGTTTTAAACCCGAGACGTGACCCGCAGCGCCCCCTTGAGGTATGGAGGTTAGCACTGTAATTAGCATTGTACACTTACTCAGTGTCAGGAAAGACAGAACGCGTTGGCAAGATGCTTGTTAAAACTTGGGTGTGTTGAATATAAAGTCAGTTTGTATGAGGTGAGAAAAACAAAATGACGTTCTTTTTAGATTAAATCGATTCCAGCTTCATGCTAGCTGTGGGGAAAACTAGCCGACTTTTGGAGAGGTTTATAGATGTTTGTGTAAACTTTAAAGAAGTGTTTGTATTAAATGATATCATTAGGTTTGTGTCGTGATATCATTTAAATATTATGCTTGGTGTTTGTAAAGTTACAAGTGTGTACAGTTTTGTGTCTGAATGTATTTTTAACATAGCGTCAAGAGAGGGATTGTGGACCAACTCTCGCGAGATCTGTCAGTGGTACGAGATTACAAATGAACTGTACTGCTACAGTAGGACAACAGTAAGTACAGAAGTGTGTGTGTGTGTGTGTGTGTGTGTGTGTTGCTATTCTAAAAGGATAATTACTTGTTAGCACTCAGGAATTTCCTATAATATATATATATATATGTATACTTTCTGTATTTTATATTGTTAGTATAAAAACAACAATGTATTGATATTATGAATAGAAATGTATTCTTATGAGGTTTGTGTGAATTGAACAAAAACGGTTAATAAAGGCATCTAAGACAATAATAATAATAATAATAATAGTAATTATAGTAATTGTAGTAATAATAATAATAATAATAATAATAATAATAATAATAATAACCTTTATAAGTTACTGCTTCTTCTCTGTGTGTCTTTTGGGTGACATACTGCGTACCCTTTTTTTCCCGAACCCAGGACACTGCCTAATTTCATGGTTAGTGATCCTAGACACTGTAGATTAATTTTCAATTTAAACTGGATTGGGCTTAAAGAGTCATCTATTAAAAACTGCCACCTGATACCGACTATTTATTTCTGTAGAAGTACAGAACAGGCCGCGCACTAAAAATGAGTGCCCAGTATAATCGACTCCTAAAAGCTAACGTATATAAAAATGTGAAAAGTGCTTATAATTGGATTACTTTTTAAACACAGACACAGGATCAGCACCAGAATGTTGCACTTTCCCTTTACTAAATCAACAGCGCCCTCTTTCTGTGAACATAGGAACAGCAGAGGTGGCTCTTTTTTTTTGTGAGTCAAATCATTTGACTCGGTTCGACTCAAACGACTCACTGCCTTGTTTTGTTCCTTACCAGTGTGTTTTGTGCTTAAATTCTAATAAGTACAACTACAGTGAATTTCAGTTTATAAAATTATAATAGAAAATATACACATGTGACTTGTCACTATAACAAAGTTCCAGTGATGACATAATTTATAACAATACAGCAGAATTGTTTACATCTGTATCATCAAAAAAGGAGGAGAATATCAAATGTATAATTAAGAATCGACTCATTCACAAACAACAATGAAAGACTATTAACTCCCTGTAATATTTATTCTATTATAACAGCTCTGTTGAATCAGCTACTAGCGTTGAATCTTTTAGAATTAAAACCACGCATGACATTCTTGGAGCGCTTAAAAAAAACAAAAGAACAAATAAATAAATAAACATGCGTGTTGTTCTAATGTGATGTTGCACACTGCACTGCAACATGCAAGAATGATGCAACGTGACTAATATGGAGAAAATACCACAGCGTGATGCTGGAATCTAACAAAATGCCAGCAAAACAAGATATGCATGACAAAAAGCTCAAACCAAACACATTCCCTAGTTTTTTTTACAGCTATATTAAAAATATTAACATGTGCATAGAATCAACATGTACATCAGTTTCCTGTTTCTAGTGTTTATGTTAGCTGTACTATAAAGCATGTGTAAAACATCTCGTGTCACTCAAATGTACTAAATTTACATATATATAAACAGCCAGAAATTTAATATAATTGTAGAAATTACAAAATATAATTATATATTTACGACATGCACGGACTGGTTTGTGAATTCTTTGTCTAAATAAAGTAGCATAAAGTCGTCTTTATTGTTATACAATTGTACAGATTTTGGCACTTCCACTTTGCTAAAGTAGTCTGTAATTTTTGTTAACCTCATATTAGCCAGTTAAGTAAACATTAGCTAAGTTAGCCTAGCTGTGCTAATGTTGCTAAATTATCAAATAGTGTAACCAAAACTTGTTTTTATGCTAATCATAAATGTGGTATTAAGTAGCACGTTAATGCTAGTTCCCCTTAGAAGCATCCTGCACAACCTCTCAGGCCTACAGGCTGTCCTAAAACTAGCCTTTTTTTGGCCAATCTAAACAGCATACGTTTTCGTGAAAACAAAAAAAAAGTTTGTAGTCAGAGAGGTCCTACAGTTTAGCCACTTTTTTGTAATTTTTTATCTTTTAACGCTACAAGGCTAAAGTGGCAGGAAAAAGCAGAACACAGAGGTAAAACATAACTTCGCTAATTAGTTAATAGTTAATAAGTAATGTCACAGAAACCTTTTACCTTGCTTTTCTTTTCTTATTTTTGCTTTAAAACAAATAAAAAAATTAGCTGTATTCACATCACGAGATCATGATTCTCAAAAATCTTAAAGATTTCTTCAATGTGCAGTATGTACCACAATGGTTTTTTTTACCAAAACTGTTTTTAGCAATTTTTTAGCAAAACTGTAGTGTAACTTTTTTTTCATTATTTAAAAAAACATTGTTACACAAGAAATATATTATGTTTAATAATTTATAAAATGTAATTTATTTTTATATATATATACATATATATATATATTTAATATTTTATATTAATTATCATGTTTAAAAACTATGTTTAATTTGTGTGTTTAAAAATAACATTTTAAACGAGAAAGAAATTTAAACATTTAAATTTAAAATTTAAAAACAAAATATTTTTCCCATAAATACACTTAACAATTTTTATGTTTTATAATTTAAAATATACTTTGAAGTAATTCTCAGTGATTAAAAGTGTATTGTGACATCATAATGCTCATGTTATGGTCATATCGTCCACCAACATTCCGTTAGCGTTTTACTCCAATATTATACACATCAGGAAGGCAGGATGAAGAAGTGTGTTGTTGCTGGTTACCCAGAGGAGCGTCCGGCTCCCCTCAGGCCGCCGAGTGTGACCGGTCCGGACGAGTGAACGACTGAAGCCTCCTGATGGGACCTGAGCTACAAGCTACAAGCGAGCGTGTTGTAGAGCGCGGGTACCCTGGCATGACGACTCGCCTCGACTCAGCTCGGCCTGGCACAGATACGGCAAAATGTAGCAGCTTCCTGTCAGCATTCATCATCCTGCTCCCTACTGAGGGGGAAAAAGTTTTTGGGGCTGTAAGAGAACGAGCTACTGACAGCATGTCACGGACTCCAGCTACATGGCACTACGATCTGTGTTTATATTTGTTGCTGTTGTTGTTTTTTCTGTCCTCCTGAAAAAATCAGGAGGTACGTCAGGAAAGCAGAGTCGGGGATCTCGGACATGCAAGCAAAACAAAAGCGAGAGGGGAAAAGACAAAGCGGAGACAGCTGTGTTTCCACTGTTTAAGACAAAAACGCAGCGATGAGGAAAAGCAGGCGCCCAAACTCACTACTGCGGATTCACAACATGACACGTAACATTAGATAGCCCTGTCCGTAAAGTCTCTCTCTCTCTCTCTCACACACACACAACAGTAATTTATTTTATTCCAAGCTAACAGTATTAACATTTATTTATTACATGGATTAGCAAACTAGCATAACTCTAAGAGTAGCAGGGCTGCCATGAATAACAAACATGCAAAATAGCTAAAGCTAGCTAGCTTTGCTAGGTTTGATGACACTTTTGCTATTTCAGCAGTTACACTAGCGCCAATGTTTACATTTTAATTGTAACAATTCCGATTTTTTGACTAATTGAAAAACGAAAACGAAAAACAAACTGAAATGCCCTTAATGCTCAAACATTAGGTCATGTGATTCGTACAAGGTGTTTGGATTATTTTAGCTTTGTAATTTGTTAATGAACTTCCTGTGATTTCATGAGGCTCGGCCTTGGGAGCCAATAGATAAGAGGAAGGCGGGATTGTGGTCTATGGTTTTTGTCATCAATGTTGGCAGTCAGTAAATTCTTTTGGTTTCCAAAGAAAAATACATGTTTACAAAAAAAAAAAAAAAAAACATTTATTAATCGTTTGAAAAAGTTACAAAGAGTATGGTGTTCAAGGGCAGGGTTTGCATTCATATTTGGGTTGTATGAAATCGCAAAAATCTGAAACACTGCCCACTTTCAGTTAATTTTATTTTCAATTAATATCTTTACATTACCTAAACTAGCTAACGTTTGTATTAGCATCTACTGATGCTAATTAAATCTCAGGTATAATATAAAACAAAATACTATAGTTAAAAATCCATTTACGTTAGTGATAAACTAACTAACTAACTAACTAATTTACGACATGGAATAACCAACTAATGTAATTCTCGGAGAGCAGAGCAACTGCATATATTAAAATTAGCAATCAAAAAAAGTGATAAATATTATTAACGTCTGAGAAAGTACTTACTTATGCAATTCTATGTAGGCTACTAAAAATAGTTAGCTATAGTTAGCTAGATCCACTACAAGCTGAAGTTAGAAAGTTGATTGAATGAGAATGTGTTAGGTTGTGGGTCGTGGGTCAGCGAGCTAGCGTAATTCCTGAACAAGTGTTATCCGCGGCTAAAGAAAATATCGGGGGAAAAATACATACAAAATCCTGTCCTCAAGATCGAAACCTTTCATGATTCAGATTTCTGAATGCTCATGAATGGGGGAATTTATCCTCAGGATTTTAGGCATGTTAGTTATAAAAGTAAAACAAATAAAATAAAAGTAAAAACTTGCTAAATTGATGCGTTGATTGATCCGGAGATTAGCGATATACTATATGCTACAACTCCTGGTGTTTCTGTTTGTGGATTTGCAGCCTGGTTATTGTCACTTATAAGCTGGAAATGATCATGAGGGGAAAGTCAGCTAGCATGGCCTCTTTGTTAGCCTAATGTCCTCTGATTGTATATTGTCTGATCTAGCTTTGCGCTCGAATAATAGAGCCAGGTTTCTAAATTCCATCAGTGGGAGCGTGTTGTGTATCCTGGATTCACACACACTATTCCACATGGCCCACGTCAGCATGTTAAGCTGTTTATGTTCCACATCCGGAGTGTAAACACAGCAGCCGCTTTCTAATTGCGTCGATGAATTAGCGCTCGCTCTCTGTACAGATTATCGCCACATCGGCTTAAACTTTGCTCAGCGAGCGTGGCGGCGCGCGATAACACTCCAACTGTGTGTTTATCGTGGAGAGACTTCCTGAGCCTGGCACAGAGGAACCCGCTAAAGTCATGTGATCACAGCACTTAGTTTGATTCTGGTAGAAGTAGATTTGGGATGAAATGGTTCCATCAGATGGAGGGGAAAGATCGTGGAGGTGATTTAAGATGAAGAGGAGATTAAAGATGAATGTAGGGATTTAGTCTGTTTCTTTAAGGAAGTGGATTTAAATAAATGAGTAGATACACAACAGACCAAAGATGAACTTGTTCCCGGTGGGGGGAAAAATGGCGAACGTTTTACTGAGGTTTAATTAGCAGGAAGTGGATTCTAATAGACGTAGATTTACCTGTATGTCGGTTGTAGTCAAGTTTTCAGTGTGTGTGTGTTGGATTTTATATTTCTTCTGCAGCATCTTATTTCCTTCTAACTGAGACCTCACGGGGCAGCTGAAGTGATTTGAGCCGTTCCTCCCCTCTCTTAACCCTTCAGTGCCCAGCTGAGGCTCCTGACATTCAAATCCAGCCTCATTATGTCACGCTGAACAGCTGTTCCCTTCCTTTTGAATATCGCGATGGGGCAATTAAACGTCCGTCTCCTTCACTTCCTGTCACTTCCTAAACACTCAGCAGGGTTAATGAGAGCCTGCTCGGGCCATTTTCTCTCCCCCTCCTCCTCCTCCTCCTGGAGCCTTCAGCTTCATGGTCCTCAGATCCTCGGGGCTGGGACGCTCCGTATGCTTATGTCATGTCTTGAACGCATGGAGAAAGGCCATTACAATATTCATGAGAAATCTTCTTATTCCTCCTTCTCTCTCACTCTCGTTACTCTTGCAAGGCGAATGCCAAAGGTCGCGACCTCACGCTTGTCGCTTTTGGCAGGCCTTCGGTTCGGAGAAAAGGGTATCTGCACTATTAGAGGCCTCTGAGAAGAACAGAGGCGAAAACGGAGGCTTTTGTGCTTGTTTAAATTTTTAAACCAGCGACGTCTAAACCAATTAAAGAGCAGCTGAGCGATCTGAGTGAAATATACATCAGGGCTCTTAGAAACTGTCCGCCATCAGCCACATCCAGCTAGCATATTAATGAAGTGTTGTGGATCTTACAGGAAGTGGATTTTACAGGAATTGGATTTTACAGGAATTGGATTATTACAATGCAAGTCAGTTTTACCAGAAGTGGAATTAACAGAAAATTCATTAAACAGGAAATGGATGCTAATGATTGTAGATACCACAGGAAGTAGATTTTACTAAAAAATTAAGTCAAGTACAAAAAGTGGATTAAAACTTTTTAATAAAAGTGGTTGTTTTAGGAATTTAGTTTTACAGAAAACCAACTGTGCAGAAAGCTGGAATGGAAATCGATTTTTCAGGAAATTGATTGTGGATGTTAATGAAAGTTGATTTTAGTGGAAATTTTACATAAAATGACGTCTACAGGAGGAAAATTAGAACAGATTTGAATGTACGTGGTTTATTTAGGAAGAGGATTGTACATGAAACAAATTAAACAGGAAGTGGATTTTAATGGAGGGTTTTTTTTTTTTGGGGGGGGGGGTGAAGTTGAATTTACAGAAAACTAGAAAAATAGTATAGGAAGTGGATTTTTAAGTGCATGTTACAAGAAATAAACTGTACAGGAAGTGGATTTTAATGGTAAAAAGTAAATTGTAAAGTGCAGGAAGTGTTTTTTAACTGAAGTATTTTTAAGTGGATTTTACAGGAAGTAGATTTTTTTGGGAATGGATGTCATCAGCACAATGATCGGGACTTTGTTGATAAGTATCAGGAAGTGGTTCAGCTTGTCGTTTTTTTCTTGTGGCTGTGAAAAATTTAACAAACAGTTCACAGAGTAATAAACACATTATTCATAACTCCCAGCTGACGGTGATTTGTATGATGATGATGTGAAATTGTGCTAATTTCATACATAATTATTATTCGAATGCTTTAAACGCTGGATTCGCTGTTAGCCGAAGTTTTCTGTCTTTTCCCCGAAAAGCGCTAACGGCTAAACCCCGGAGCAGTTATTTTCACATTGATTTACTCCAATTAATCCATCACGGCTGAGAAGCGAGTTTTCACTCTCAAGCTCATGAAAGCAGATTCACCTTCTCAAAGCCTCCACCGTTTGACACATTGACATTTTTTTCCCCCTCGCCTGTGATATATCCGTGCTGGAGAAGCCTAAAGGTTGCTGTCTGTAAGAAAGGCGAGATTAGCCGCGCTCCCCTTGTCAGGTGTGTATGACGAGCTGCAGCGTAGCTGTTGAACCGTGAGATGCTCGGGTGTGATGTGGAACTCTGCAGTGTTCTGAAAGCCGCTGGATTTCAAGAACTCTCCGAGATGGAGATAGCGACCGAACATCTCGCGTTGTCAGCTTTGTTAACAGAACGTTTCTTCGAATTGGGTTTTAGCTAATTAGCATGCTAGCTACTAGGATGCACCTAGGATCACCCTGATTGCATTAACACGGCAGCTTCTGTTCTGTAAAGAAACATTAGTTTTTAATGTTTTTAAACTAGGAATGGAATTACATCATATTGTTTTTTATCCGAATGCATCTCTGCAGGAAGAGCTAGCTATGCCAAGGCGCACTTTTGACGCGTGACTTTTTTTTTTCTGAGCAGTTGATTGGTGGAAATTATCCCAAAGTCCAAAACAGCTCTCGGTAGTAAAGTTCCAGGAAGTAACAAATGATTGGTTTCCACACAGCTTTCTCAAATTCGCCCTGAAACAAAACCATCAATTATTTTGGGAGAATCTTTACTTTTTGCTCAACCTGAGCTGAGATTCCTGAAGCATGTCCATGACTTTGACAATAAAAGTCAGATTTCAGGGAAAAAAAAAAATCCCCTCAGAGAGGGGAAAAAAACCCACGACGAGGTGATGAAACCGAATGCAAATGGAGTAGGCGAGGTGAGGAAAAGGGAAAGGTAGACTCTCTCTGTCTCTCTCTCGCCGTCTCTGTTCAAAACTCGGCAAGAAAACCTGCAGCTCCTGTGACAAGCCGCTGTCACGGAGACAGGAGAGCGCCGGCAAATTAGACGGCCACGGATCCGGAGAGAGCGAGAGAGGGGGAAAAAGTTGGCGCTAATGCGAATAATTCTCACTTTTCAGACACGGCGACGGTACGGACCGAAGACAAACACCTGACAGACTGCTTGTCAGCGTGTTGGGTAACTAAAGGAGGATAAAATCAACTTGACAGCCACAAACCCTGAGTGCGTTCGCCCACCGTGGACAGACACGCAACATTTTACAGTAAGACAGTCCCGGGCTGAGTGACACCCTCCCTAACCTTCCAGGTTACACTAACACACATCAAGGCAACCAATCAAGAAAGAAGGAAAAAAGGGGAAATTTCCGCTCGGCCGTTTTCGACTGACATCCCCTTTAAAAAGACCTGTCAGTCCAAACACCAGGCACGACGTGACCTCCGGGGGGCCTGGTCGCAGGAAATTCCCCCTCCAAAAAAAAAAAAAAAATTAATGTAAATGTACACGGAGTCATCCTCCTGTGAAGCCTCGACCCCTCAAAAAAATGAAATATTCATTTTCAGTAAGAGTTAATATCTGAGCAGTGGAAAGAGGAACACGCACGACGACTTGTTTGGTATCCCGAATATATTTCACCCTCGCCTGACTACTTAAAAAAAAAAAAATCAATGAATTATTCAAATGGTATTTAAAAACGATCCGGTCTTTAATCGCGGAGAGAGAGGGTAATAGGTCACGAGGGGACGTGCCGGGGCGTGACGGTGTGATGTTCGTTCGCTGCTTTCGCTTTATTATTAAAAGCGGTACGGTTCATGAGAGCGGCCCGAGCAGAGCACTGATCTGGGACTGGTGTGTTCGATTTTTATAACCTGATGAATAAACGTCATGTTAAAAATCGTCTCCATGCTCCACCGGCTGAACTGATCAGTAAACGAATCTCAATGAATCGTTTAAATGAACAGATTCAAATGACTCCTGACTCAAAAGAGTGGAGTGTTCCAGTCATGGAGGTGTGGCCTTTGTGCCAGTCATGGTGAAGAGGGTGTGGCCTTTGTGTCTGTCACGGAAAGGAGGTGTGGCCTTTTGTGCCAGTCACAGTAAAGGAGGTGTGGCCTTTGTGTCTGTCACAGTAAAGGAAGTGTGGCCTTTGTGCCAGTCATGGTGAAGGAGGTGTGGCCTTTGTGTCAGTCATGGTGAAGGAGGTGTGGCCTTTGTGTCTGTCACAGTAAAGGAGGTGTGGCCATTGTGCCAGTCATGGTGATGGGGGTGTGGCCTTTATGTCTGTCACAGTAAAGCAGGTGTGGCATTTATGTCTGTCACAGTAAAGCAGGTGTGGCCTTTGTGCCAGTCATGGTGAAGGAGGTGTGGCCTTTGTGTCTGTCACAGTAAAGCAGGTGTGGCCTTTGTGTCTGTCACAGTAAAGGGAGTGTGGCCTTTTAATCACTTGGACACAGGTAAGGAGGTGTGGCCTTTGTTTCTTGGACACAGTTAAGGAGGTGTGGTCTTTGTTTCTTGGAAACAGTAAAGGAGGTGTGGCATTTGTTTCTTGGACACAGTAAAGGAGGTGTGGTCTTTGTTTCTTAAGTACAGTAAAGGAGGTGTGGCCTTTGTTTCTTGGACACAGTAAAGGAGGTGTGGTCTTTGTTTCTTAAATACAGTAAAGGAGGTGTGGCCTTTGTTTCTTGGACACAGTAAAGGAGGTTTGGCTTTTATACCTGTCACACTGTAAAAAAAAATGGATTTTTTTACCTTAGAAACAATGGAATTGTTCCTATTACAATAAAGGAGACTTGCTTCTATTGATCAGTGAAGGAGGCGTGGCCACTGTACCTGTCTATCACAGTTAACAGGATGTCTCAGTGTTTTATTTAGTATTAGACCATGCCTTTTATTCCCCAGTGTAACAGTTCAGTAACATTACTGCAGATCTCCCTCTGTCTCCCTGTTAATCACTCACTCAACCCCAAAGCAGATCTCATCCCAGTCCACAGGCTCCAGCATCCCGCCGTTCCCAACGTCACAGGATGAATAAAACAGGAAACAGATGAATTTTGGATGAAAGCGTCACACAGCGAGTCTGCACGCTTCATTAGGAGCTTTATTGTTGATCGCGGGAAACCACATTGCTAAAACTCTCTTGAGAAAAATGCTAATTACCTGTAGGACAGTGACGCGTCGGGACCGCTAAACGAGCAGACTTCTGACCAATCAGCTTCGCCAGCTGACGCTGAAACGAATAACATTAGTATGCAGAGCACTTGTCTGGCCTGATTAATGCTCCACCATGTTTCAGTATGAAAGGTCATGCAAAATACAACAGAAAGCAAGATAGAGCCGGGTGTTTCTGGAGTGAGTCACTTTTAAACGTTCACAGGACTTCATACATTTACACCACCTGCTTATTAATTATGATAATTACAACTGGAAAAATTCAATGGTCAGAGGAAACTGGGTAACATTTAAAAGTTCTGTTCAATAAAAGAGGCATGGCCTTATATCTTAGTCAGATCGGAGAGGGCGTGGCCTTTCTGTCTTAGTCACAGTAGAGGAGGTGTGGCCTTTGTGTCTTAGTTAGAGTGGAGAAGGTGTGATCTTTCTGTCTTAGTCACATTAGTGGAGCGTGGCTTTCCTCTCATAGTCACAGTGAAGGAGGTGTGGCCTTTGTGTCTTAGTCACATTAGAGGAGGTGTGGCCTTTGTGTCTTAGTCACATTAGAGGAGGCGTGGCCTTTGTGTTTTAGTCACATTAGAGTAGGCGTAGCCTTTCTGTCTTAGTCACAGTAGAGGAGGTGTGGCCTTTGTGTCTTAGTTAGAGTGGAGAAGGTGTGATCTTTCTGTCTTAGTCACATTAGTGGAGTGTGGCCTTCCTCTCATAGTCACAGTGAAGGAGGTGTGGCCTTTGTGTCTTAGTCACATTAGAGGAGGCGTGGCCTTTGTGTTTTAGTCACATTAGAGGAGGTGTGGCCTTTCTGTCTTAGTCACATTAGAGGAGGCGTGGCCTTTCTGTCTTAGTCACATTAGAGGAGGTGTAGCCTTCGTGTCTTAGTCACATTAGAGGAGGCGTGGCCTTTCTGTCTTAGTCACATTAGAGGAGGCGTGGCCTTTCTGTCTTAGTCACATTAGAGGAGGCGTGGCCTTTCTGTCTTAGTCACAGTAGAGGAGGCGTGGCCTTTGTGTCTTAGTCACAGTGGAGAAGGTGTGGACTTTTAGAGTTAGTCACATTTGAAGAGGTGTGGCCTTTGTCTTTAAATCAGTGAAAGAGGTGTGGTCTTTGTGTCATAGGTACAGCATAGGAGGCGTGGACTTTCAGTCTTAAACACTGTGGTGAAGATGTGGCTATCTATCTTATTTATAGTGGAGGAGATGTGGTCATTGTGCTTCAGTTACAGTGTAGGAGGCGGGCTTTTTACTTAATTACTGGACGAGCTGGAGGGGCGTGGTTTGCTGTCTTAATCAGCCTTTGTTTCTTAATTACAGTACATAATGCACAGCTTTTTTTTTGTCTTAGTCTTAGTGGAGGGGGCGTGGCCTTCGTGTCATAGTCACAGTAAAAAAGGGGTACGGTTTGTGGAAATCAGTGAAAGAGGTGTAGCCCTTGTGTCTTAATCAGCAGATTAGGTGTGGCTTTGCGTCAATCAATAAAAGGGGTGTGGCCTTTGTGTCTTAGACACAGTGGAGGAATCATGATGAGAATGAGAATTCTGTCTCATTAAAAAAGATGTGGACTTTGTTGATCACAGCGAATGAGGCGTGGCCCTCTTGTCTCAGTCACAGCAGAGGAGGCGTGGCCTTCGAGTCATGGTCACTCTTTGTATATGTCTTAACTGGGTAAATGTGCGGCAGTTCTAAGTATTTTTTTAGACACAGAACTTCTTGCATTTGGAATCTTCTTAAACCTGGAAACGTCTGCTTTATAAAGGGGTTCTTCAAATGTTCTTCAGGGTTTCCTCAGATTAAGGATTCCTAGCCTCCATCAGATGAACACATTTATCTGCAAAGAAACACACTGTTGAAATGTTTGATTTTTTTTTAAAGTTTGAATTTTTAAGGTTCCAGCCAACTTTTTGGATTTACAGTGTGTAAACGTAAGTTCTTGTTAACATTAACGTGTTCTCCGTTCTTTCAGACATGTGACCCAGAAGCTCAGCAGCGCCTTCACCATCTTTCCACGTTGTTTTGTTCCAGACACTTGTTTTGTTTTCCTGTGGAACAGCTTGCCATGAAAGATTTAGCAGACACGGAGCGGCTAATGCGTTTTCTCCGTCTCGGATAAAAGCGATGAAAAATTAACAATGGAAATAATTAACGATGATCGCTATCTTCTTTAATAATTTATTCATTCGCATGCAGATGCATCAGGAATCACGCTGTTGTATAAATTCTGTAAGACTTTCAACTTATGTTCCGGTGTGTAGTGATTACAGAGTGCTAAAACTTTCATCATTTTTATTCGGAACTACTTCTGGACGTGGAGATGAACGAGCGCTGCGAACAGAGAGTCATTTTGTAGCTATTAATCCTGACTTTTCTCCACAATTTCTGTGACTTTGATTTACTCAGATCTCCTCACAGGAGAGAGCGAGGTTTGGATAATTAGCTTAGCCTCGTTCTGCTAGCTGGTTAGCTGAGAATTGTCTAGCAGCTAAAATACAACGGTCAAAGGAAACTGTGTAACTTTCAGTTCTTATGAAAGTTCTCATTGAAAGTTCTGTTCAATGGAGGAAGCATGGTCTTATGTCTTAGTCAAATCGGAGAGGGCGTGGCTTAGTCACAGTAGAGGAGGTGTGGCGTTTCTGTCTTAGTCACAGTAGAGGAGGAGTGGCCTTTGTGTCTTTGTCACATTCGAGGAGGCGTGGCCTTTCTGACTTAGTCACAGTAGAGGTGTGGTCTTGGTGTCTTAATCACTGTGGAGGAGGCGTGGACTTTTGCAGTTAGTTACATTCGAAGAGGTGTAGCCTTTGCTTGTTAATTAGTGAAATAGGTGTGGCCTTTGTCTCTTAATCAATGAAAGAGGTGTGGTCTTTGTGTCATAGGTACAGGCGTGGACTTTCAGTGTTACTCACTGTGGTGAAGATGTGGCTATCTGTCTTAGTTATAGTGGAGGAGGTGTGGCCTTTGTGCTTCAGTTACAGTTTTAATCCTGATGATAACTATTTATAAAAACGCTTTTGTGTGACATATATAAAACGATTCCTCACAGAAAGCTCACAAATTAGAAATGTTGCTAACCTGCGAGCAGATTAACGCCTTAGCTAGTTTAGCTAGTATTAAATTTAAAGTGATAATGATTTGTCTGAGGGTAAGTAAGCATTTAAAAATGCTAACGGTAATAACAAGCAACAACAACAGTAAGTAATGTTAGCAAGCTAGTTCTGATTTGTTTATTTTTCAAGTTAGCAAAAACCTTTTATCACACAGGAAAATAATTCTGAGGGTCAGTTAGGATTAAACTAGCACATATGCTGATTGTAATGCTGAATAATAGCTAGCATGTTTCAGCTAACATTACGCTAATTAAATGTAACAGCGTTATAGCTAATCTTTTACTATTGAACGATGTTAGCAAGCTTTCTGCTTTTTATTATTTAATTTTAAAGCTGTTATCAAAATGGTGGCTGGAAAGCTGTTTTTCCCACAGCCGTGCTTTAAAAAAAAGGTGCTGGATTGTTGAGCTTGGCGATGTCCGAGAATCAAAGCGTTTTCCGATAAAAGCAGATTTGTGCTGCAGTTTTGTGGCGATAACCTCCAGCTCGGCCTCGCTCAGGAACGAGCAGCATTCTCCAGCCCGGGCCCAATCTGATCCTTGTCAGATGATGAAAGAGGCTGTAAGAGGTCCTGACAGCATGTGTGTGAGTGTGTGTGAGAGACTGAACGAGCGCTACAGAAGAGGAGCAACGTGATAAACGTTAGCCGTAGCATTGCCCTGCTTTCACTCCTGTCTGTCAGGGTCAGGGTCGATTTGTGTTTAAGCGGTGTGTGTGTGTGTGTGTGTGTGAGAGAGAGAGAGAGAGAGAGAGAGAGCATCCTGAAGAGTGTGTGACTGACAGCACCTACCGTATTTGAACACACACACAGCTTGGCCTTTAAAATGGGGTCAGTCTCGGGTCTCACAGCTCACAATTTTTTCCTGAGGTAAATTCTTTTTAAATAAGCAATTTAAGCTAGCACTTTTTCCCCTCCCCAGTCAGAAAACATTTCTGTGGTAAATTGTATTTTTTTTTTTTTTTTGCTATCGATGCTAACAGGGTCAAACTGACCAGAACATAACATAACGGCCAGTTAGCATCGCTGTTAATTGTTGTTGTTATCGGTGCTAATATGAATTAGCTGTGGCCCTGTGAATGAGCTGTTGCTATAGAAACAATTCTTGTCAGAAAATTATCACCTTTTGGCCAATCAGAACTCAGGTAACGTGTCATGTAGTATTTAGCTCTAATGTTTCAGATTCCCACTGACATGTTAGGACAAGCCTCTCTTTCTCTTTTAAACACTACACGTTTTTAACCCTTTTCATTTTTTGTATCGATGCCCGATTTCCACACCCTTATAAAAGATGGTGTCCCTGTTGTCCGCAATATCGCTGCCTCACTGAGCATGGCCTTGCTTTTGAATAAAATATAGTAAGGGAGGAAGATAATTACACTGACAGCGTCAGATGGAATGTATTTGCTCTCTGTCCAGCGCGTTTCAGTTTACTCTCCCTGTCGGGGAACAGCAGTGTCCCAGGGAGAGCGCAACACAAAGGCCTGGTACGAACGCTGATCTATATTTCATACGCAGCAGATTGTTTTATTTGATTTTTTTGTAAGCGCTAGTTACAAGTGGAAGCGTGTTGAAGTATTTATGATGTAGTTTAAATGGAAACCCATCAAAGTTTTTAGATGATTTAAAGAAGTGGCTTTAATCATGTTGATGATCCAGGTTGGGCCATTGAAACATTAGCCATTAGCTAACATGTTTGTTTGTTTACTCACAAATTGTTTTATTTCTTAGTGCATTTTGGTGTCCCGTGTGAGGAACAGCACATAGCTATAAATAATGTCCATTTGTTGTGGTCAACTGACTGTTATTTAATCATAACTATAAACAATGGCTGGATGTCATGGCAACTGACATTTATTTGATCATGGCTATGATCGGTGGCTGGTTATTATGGCAACTGATAATTACTGGATCCTGACTAAATACAATGACTGGTTGCCATGGAAACTGACGGTTATTGAGTCATAGCTAAAAATGTTATTGAATTATAACTAAACATTAGGCAGTTGTCGTAGTAACAAGGTTACATTGATAGCTACATTTGTCTCACAAATTAGCAACAGCATGCTAATAACAGGGGAGTTGGATTAATAGTCACATGCCTGAACAATAATAATGCGTCAGGTTTGTTTTGGGTACAAATATTAAACAAAACATGCAGATGTGGTGCAACATGCTAAAGCAACGTTAGCGACATTAGCATTGCAGCTTCTACATCCGGTGTTTTTGTGTGACTGAACTTTATCATCAGCGTCAGATTAAACACATATTTCACAGATTGTACATTATTAATGAGGACAATCGGGTCTTTCTTTTCTACTTCCGTCCGGCTGACTTCTCCTGCTGTAATATTATGAAACATCAGACCCGTGAGGAGAAACACGCCAGGGACGGACGCGACGATCATTTAAAGATGGATGTGTTACTAATGGCCGAGGAGGAGCAGCGGAAGTGGCAGTAGTGAAAGGTTAATGCGACTGAGAGGGAATATTAGATGGCAGCGATGGCGATCTTCTTCATAACACAGTCATCACAGAGAGAGATTTAATCACTTTACACACCCGCTGTAGTGAGAGACTATAGTCTGCTTCACTGAGCTTTAATCGTGTTTGATGAGTTAATCGCCTGATCGCATGTTAATTGAGGGAACTAGAGCAGCCAAAGTGCACGGACTGACAGAACCGCAAATGAAACGAGCGCACTTGAAAGATGCAATTTACAGACTTATTGTTAAAATAATGAGGACTTTTCATTTGGCCTGCTTTAGTAATAATAATAATAATAATAATAATAATAGTAATAATAATAGTAATAATAATTATAATAAGCAGAAGAAGATTATTATAATGATTATTAAAGTTATATTGTTTATATATTTGTAAACTTAATTTATTTCTAATGTTTATTATTATTATTATTATTATTATTATTATTGTTATTATTATTATTAAAGTTATATTGTTTATATGTTTGTAAACTTAATTTATTTCTAATGTTTATTATTATTATTATTATTATTATTATTGTTATTATTATTATTAAAGTTATATTGTTTATATGTTTGTAAACTTTTATTTATTTATTTGGCTGTTTATTTAAGATATATAATATAAATATATTTATTATATAAAAAAAACAAGCAGTTATAAAAACATTTCAAAAATTACAGTGATTAATTTTGTTACATCTGATGTTATATTATTATGTCTGCCTCGTTTAAATAGTAATAATAATAATAATAATAAGACAAGTCTAAATTTACATTTACGGCATTTGGCAGACGCTCTTATCCAGAGCGACTTACAAGGTTACTGGCATTACAGTAGGCCATCG
>JAOVVF010000044.1:3467045-3478212 GCA_028565595.1 Duopalatinus emarginatus
TATATATAATGTGTGTGTATAGCAACAGTGTGCTCACTGCTTTAAATGGCTGATGTTATTAATGTCGGAACACAAAGTTAGCGGTCGATGCTAAGCGTGGAAGGCTCGCGTTTCAGTCTTTTACCAACATGTCTGAATTAAATGTCAGTCTTTGGCTTTAAACTTACATCAAAGTAATTAGCTTTCATGCTAATTGTTTTTTCTATGCCTGAGGTTGATGTTAATACCCATTTAAGACTCTGTGGACTGTCTGTGGTCTGATGTAGATAAATTATTAGTGTAGTTAGTGTAGTTTGGTTAGCGTTCAAGCTAATTGTTTTTCCTGTCAGTTTGACCAACACACCTGAGGTAAATGTTGATGTTTCCGATGGTTCTATGTCATTAAGAGTGTTACTGTGCAAGGTAGATCGTAATTGTAGCTCTATTGAATACTTTCCCAGTGGTTGACTAACACACCTGAGGTAAATGTTGATGTTCTGGATGATTTTTCTGTCATTCTGCCTTCACACAGTGTACTAGCCTGATGGCTGACAATTTTTTTGTACTACTTGTGTTTTTCAATTTGTGTGTGTGTGTGTGTGTGTGTGTGTGTGTGTGTGTGTGTGTGTGTAGGGCGCTGCAGGTCCCTGTGACTGATTACTCATTTGAGGATTGTCAGCTGGCCATGGCCGAGGGACAGCTCAGACTGCCGGTGGACACGAGTCTGCTGGAGTTCGCCCGACTTGTCCGGAGACTGGGGTGAGACCCTCGTCATCATCATTATCACTGATTCATGGGTTCTTTTACAGACTCGTTCAGAGAATCCACTGTGTTATGTTGTGGAAGTTGATAATGTTCCAGTTGATGGTGTTCCATCATTTTGTGACACCACATGCGTGTTGTATGTATCTCCATGTGTAGGTATAGTCTTTGTTGTGGAAAATCTGTAAAACCAGTTACTTCCTGTTATAAATGTTCATTGTTGCAGCTATATAAAATCGTTCCCCATCAAACTTTTATATTGTATCACAAAAGCTTTTGTTTTCTTAGAAACTGTAAACCCTTCTGTGCCGACACTGGAGACTCCATAAATGTTGTGTGTGTGTGTGTGTGTGTGTGTTCAGGCTGAAGCGGGAGATCAGCGAGATTGAGAATTACCGTCGGAATGCGCAGGAGCTGGAGGGAATAAAGCAGAATGTCGATCAGTTCTCTCAGTTCCTGAAGCAGCCGCTGTCTGACGTCCTGCAGGACATGTTCGCCCTGTTCGACGAGGTGAGGACCTTCATCATTCACCCTGTTTGTCTTCGCATGTTAGTCATCGGCTGAAGATAATAGCGTTCGTCCCGGCCAGCTGTCTGTTGTGGCCAGGTGAACAGAAATCTAGTTCAGAGCTTGTAGAGACTCTAGATGCTGTAAGAATTCTTTTTTTAATTCAAACAGTGCTGTTTTTTTTTTTATTGAATGTATGTTAAATTATTTAAATAAAAAATGCTGTGTCATTAAACGAAACAACAATATTTTTAATGCACATATTTACTTTATTTTGTCTACATGTACATTGGGTGTTTTAATTTGTTTTTATACAAAAGAAATAAATATTTTTTTTGTTTGTTTAAAATTTTAAAAACTGCAATAAATAAAAAATATTTATGCACAAGCACAAAAATAAAAAGCACCCAATTTTTATTTAAATAAATCAAATCTGTATTAGTCTGATAAAATACAAGTTTTTATTTTTAGAATTACTTTTACAAAAATGTTTGTTTATAAAATAAAAGCCATTTCTTGGGTTTTATTAAATAGTCATGAAGGCTGATTCAAATTAAAACAAAACAAAGAACATTGTTTTCTGCCTCATTGGAGATAAAATAGTTTTCAGTATTGTTAATTTTGAAAATGGCGCCTGTTACGCTGAGGTTATCAGAGCAAATAAGCAGGTTGTGTGTGTTTAGGTCTTTTATTAGCACTGTGTGACGTCTTTATTCGTTTTGTTTTTGTCTCGCAGCATGACGAGGGTTTGATGGATGTGCGCGAGTTTGTCATCGCCTTCTCTGTAGTGTGCAGACCTGCTAAAACGCTGGAGACCATCAAGCTCGCCTTCACGGTGTGTGTCGGGGTGTCTGTGGGTGTCTGTGTCTGTTTTATGCTCGTTAGGGTTTTCTACAACATTCTCAACATGCAGTTGATAACAATAGTAACATCGTGAGAGACTGTACTAACATGTTTTGTACTCATTGTCCTGCCCACTGGAGACATCATAACTTAGATTCAGTCATTGGTTTCAGATGTATGAAGAGAAGCAGGATGGAGGAGTAACGGAGGAAGAGCTTGAGTGCATCCTGCACACCGCTCTGGGAGTGACGGAGCTCAGAGTGTCACGACTCTTCCACGCCATTGACGTGGCTAACAGCGGAAAAGTGGCGTTCGGTAAGAAAACAAGAAGCGTCACGGCTGCGATGTTGGTCGTCTGTATTGTCTGTGACTTGCCAAATTGGCAATTTTTGTGTAGGTTTGTGTCTCTTTGCTAGCTAGCCTGCTAATAATCATTTTTTTAAATAACGGAATTAACAAAATTAAAATTGACAAAACCCAAACTGATTCCCATAATGAGATTATTTCTTGACTATGCTACTACAAAAGCCTTTCATAAAACTTGACATTGTTAAACCTTCGGTCAGCAGTTTTTTGTTTTTTTTTCCCTTCCTTCAAATAAATTAGCTTAAAATTAAGTAAAGTAAATATAAAGTACATATTGCACTCATTGGCGTAACTGAATTCAGCTACTGAATCTTTCGTGTTGCCAAATTGTGCTCTGACTTGCCCTTATTACCAACCGTGCATTTAAAAAAAAAAAAAGTAATAAATAAAAGAAGCTCTAAACAGTAGAACGTTTATATACAAGTACTGTAATATATAACGGTGTACTTTGCCACAGAGATGTTCAGGAGTTTTGCTGAGCAGCAGCCTGATTTCGCTGAGGAGTTTCTGTACGCCGAAAACACGGGCTTCTTCAGCAACTTCCTGTCGTCAGGCATCGTATCCAACGGCTTCTGCCCCGACTTCTCCCCCAGCGAGCGCCAGAAGAAGGTCAACTGAAGAACGTCTGGGACGAAAAAGAGCCAGTGCGTGAAAACACAAAGTTTACTCATGACACTTATATTCTTTTATTGCTCGATTTTCCTGCTTCCTGTTTTTCCCTCAAATTCTCCTTATTTTCATTTTATTCAAACCTCCTCTTATAGAAGGATTACGATTTGTTTTGTCTATAAATAATTAAAAGGAGGAGGTGGGATTTGAGACGACTAAAAGTTCTCTGAAGAATTAAAAGTTAAAGAATTAGAAAGAAAAATTAAAATATATTTAGATTTTAACTAGTAGCTTAAGTCGTGTCGATGTTTTGATCACAGTTATGTATCATTTAATTCTTTGGAGAACTTTTTATCGCCAGCACTTCAGCAAGGTCATGTGAGCAACAAATCAAAATCCTTTCTGCCTTGAAGAGCTTTGGGGTATTTTTTTCTTTTTTTTTATTTGGTTTCTTTTCAAATCCCTTCCTGATAGCTTGGCTTTTTTTTTTTTTTTTTTGCACAAAAGGGACTGCATTTCCAAGAACCAAACAATGCTGTTTTTCGATCACAATTTACTTGAAATCCAAGAACTTTGGTTCAACACTTGGTTCCAGCATTTCAACTGAGAATGACTTCAAGGGAAGAAAATTCTATTTTTTTTTTTTTTTTTTTTTTTTTTTTTTTTTTTTTTTTTTTTTTTTATCTACATATATATATATATAAAACGGTAGATGCCTTTCTTTAGTATGCATGGGTTTGATGCTTGCTATTTCACTGATTTTGTTTTTGAGTGATGCACCTGTGACAAATCTGATTTTACTTCGATCTGAGGTGCAGAACAATCCCACTGGTCTGATTTTGTTCTTTCTACATTCAGTTTGTTGTTGAAGCTCAGGGGTTTGGTCAGAGTTTAAAGTTTGTGGGTGTGTCAGTTTTTTTGCTGTGAACTTGTGCCAATATAACTTTCATATCACAATAATGTCTAATATCATTATGTTTTACTAAAACAACATTCCTACACAAGACTGATTGAAAGCAACCTATAAGTATTAAAACGAAAAAGAAAATTTAAAAATAAAAAAAAAAGTGTGGTGCAGAAGAATTAACTGTAATTAATAATTATTAGCTAATTATTAGAGTAACTAGTTCGAATTGTAATATAGAGCTAAAATGTCCCTGCATTAATTTTTGAAATGATCCAATAAATCTTTAGCATTATGTGTTTAAACAGTGTTAAATTTTCATCTGGTTGTATATTTAAAATAAAACGACTGAGTTGTAGTCACTAGCTAGCAGGATTGAAAATGCTAGTATTAAAAATGTATTTAAAATGACAGGTTTTCATTACCACAGGAAGAAGTTCTGACGATCTACAAACACAGATTCATTAAAATGCAGCAAAAATTGTACATTAGAGGTTGTTTAATGTGACCATAGAAATTAGTTGTGAATTCTGTTTAAAAGAAACAAAAATAATTTGCCAGTGTAGAGACGTAATTCATGTTAATAAATAAATGTAGCTAGCATTAGCTAGCATTTTTCAAGATTTGTTTTCTCTTTCTTACTATATTATTGGTTACATTAAAGCTGTGAGACACATTTTCAACAAAAAATATTTTATCTCATTTTCTTTTAAAATAATGTTGCATTTAAAATAATTCTCAAGTTGTGATTTTAAAATGTCATCGGGAGAGTTGATACACTAAATTAATCATGCTGTGGCATTGTTGTAGCTGGTCTGTACGAGATCGTAAAAGTGGGAGAAATTATTGTGATAGGAAAGTAAACTATTGGCACATCTTCACTTTGCAGTGTGCACGAGTGAGAACGGGAAAATGTCCACAGATCTGAGGCATTTTTTTTGTTGTTGTTGTTGCAATATAAGAGTCTATTTGTGTTGAAATTGAAGACCAAAAAATTTGTTTTGTTTTTAATTTGAAAACAGATTTACCCCAAATCATCTGTGCCTCGGGAACAATGTTCTAATTTTTTTTGTTATTTGAAACACAAGGACTGCTAGCAAATTGAGCTAAAGCTAATTATTGAAGCTTATTAAACTTCACCAATAATTACAAAATCATCTCAGGAATTTATTTAAAGTTTTCCCCGAATACAAACAAAAAATAGTAAATTTCTTTTTTGTCTGTTTTTAGAGATTGCCCGTCATTTTCTTGAAGAGTGTAATTTTAAACTTCAGTTCCATACGCAGCTGCTACATTTCTGGTAATTGTAGATTTTGGTGCTTTAAACTAGAAAAAATAATTGACCAACGTGACGACCAACACAAATATTAATCCTAAGCAGCATCACAGCCCAAAAATCACTCAGTTCTGTCTCGGTCCATTCCTGTTCCATTCTTCTTTTCACTTTTTTCCCTTGTTTTTTTTTTTCTTTTATCACACACATCTGTTGTTGATGTTCTGTTGTTGAGTTTCCCTTTATTCTTTTATTTATTTTTCAAGTCTTTCTTTTATTCACATCTCAATTTTTTACATCTTTATTTAGAATTTCCTTGACAGGAAATTTCCTTGACGATGGTAGATGCAATTTTTTTTTTTTTTTTTTTTTTTTTTTTTTTAAATATAAATAAGTGCTGCATTATTTTAAGACCTCCTGTTGTCACTGTTGCTGAAGGGAACATTACAGATCTGTATGTTTTTATACATCTGAACAATCACAATGTACATGTGTTTATTTTGCTATTGAAACAAAGTGGCTAAAACGACCGTCTACCTTTTTTATATGTCACAGTGGCTGAAAGTGATATTTCATAAATTTTCTTGGACCATGTAAACCTTTCAAAATATTTTGAAGAGACTCTGTTTTATACAAATTTTGCCATTGCGCATAAATTAAAGTAGGAATGTGTGCTGATAGTTGATCATATGATGTAGCGCATCAGGGCGACGTTTCTTTATGTCTGTTATTTAAGATACATTTCAAGGCAGCGATCATTTGGATCGTTGGGGTTCAGGAAAAGACACACAGACTGAGAAATTATTATTATTTTTTTTTTTTTTTTTTTTTTTTAACACAGTATTGTGGTGTAACTCTCAATCTAAATTTTGAAGAAAAGTTTTAGTTTTAATTATTTTAAAAATTATATTTACATTAGTATTTATTTTACATATTCTTTTGGATCTTTTTTTAACGATATTGATATTCAGGCATGAATATCAAGATATATCGTAGGAATGATTATCAACACACTTTTTTTTTGTACTGCCATTGAAATGTGATCTGATTTTACTGCTGAAGGAAGTTATGCTGTATTCCTTATTAATGCAGACAATGATAGTGATATTATTATTATTATTATTATTATTACAATAACAATTATGGATTATTGATAATTTTTATCCGAATCTGGTAAGTCAGGCATCATTTTATTTTTCCCCCATAATGAAGTGAATGTACAGACAATCCGTCACTCCAGTCCGTCCTTGATGTTTCCCCCCGAAACATATGACAGGACGGAAGCTTAGCTTGTGGAAAACTGACAGTCGCCATTCGTTTGTGCACTTTAGACTTTTTAGGTTTGTTTCTTTTTGTTTTCTTCATTCCTCCAACTGGAAAGAGGTGTGTGATGATGGTTGCCAGTGTGAAGACGGTGGTAATCCTCCTACTCCCTTTACAAAAGGCCATCCTTGAGTTAGCCAGGTCCTATAAATGGCTAATGCGGCTTATTCGTTACCATATTTTATTCAGTACTGTGTTATAAAGTATATTTTAAATTTGTGAATAAAATAATGATGTTTAGCTTACTATTCAAATTAAAGAATTTACTGGTAACTCCAGTGATGTGTAGCTGCCTCAGTGTCATCCTATGGTGCATATTTAATGCTCTTATTGTATTTAATGTTTACGTCCCTTTTTTTTTCCAGCACATTTTTGAAACTTTTGACAGCCATTTTTATCACTGTTTAATAATTGTTAATACGTAAATGCCACATTTTTCTTCACATTTGCCCAAAGATAAATCAGAAAAGTACAAAAGTATTAGTAAACAGAAATTAACAAATTCACTTCACAAATGTGTCCCTGTTAGCTAGCTAGGCTACGCTAGCCAGGGCATTCAGTTGTGAGATGATTGTGTCTTTAGTTTTGCTTAGCGAGGGTTAAATTCATTGGTCGTTTCAAACTTTTTGAGAGATGCTGCCGTCTTCACATGGCTACCATAAAGAACAAAACAAGATTTTGTACAGATTCATAATTCGGAATGCTTTTTTTAAATTATAATTATTATACAAATATTTAAAAAAACGTCTTCACTGCCAATTTTATCACGTGACAGATGAAAAGATTATCGCCATATAAACCAAACAAAACCCATGCGAGGAGATGATCAGAACCCAGAGCCTTGAGGGACACGCACTGCCTGTTTTTTTACCATTTTGAACTAGTCACTAAGAGTTCCCAGTGGCTTCCTTCCAATCATGTCCATTTCTGTAGCTTCCTGCGAGCTGAAGACGAGAGACGGTGTAGGTCTCTCTGATGGCTCCAACTTGTTTTTTTCTTTTTTCTTTTTTTAATGAAATGTTTCCACGTGTCTTGTTTTGACTGCCATGTAATGACTTATCATTCCAACCCATAAATAAAAAAGGTTCATGATGAAGGACGTCTGCCTGTGTGTTTCTGAAGGACTGTATGTGTTATGTAGTCTGTGTACACCTTATAAACAAGAAGGAAAGACCCAGTTGTGCACAGTTCTTTAACATTTTAAGCGATTATGACGCATCATCCTGGAAGTAGCCATTAGATGATTATGGGTAAATTTTAGGACTCGGTTATGCATTGGATAAAAAAATATCCTCACACAGTTATACCACCCCCACTAGCCTGAACTGTTGATGCCAAATTCTGACTGTAACTGTCAACAAACATGTCTGCTTATGTCCCTTATTTCAATCGTAATTTACTTACTTATCGTCATTATGAATGCACAAGTCTTGTAGAACATGTAAACAACATGTAAAATGTAGTCAGTGTTGTCCCACAACAGGCGAGAAGGGGTGGTGGTGGTGGTGGTGGCGGCACTGGTTTGCTTCTTTCTAAACACTGGCGCATTACCCCTCCCTCTCTTCCACAACTTTCCATCGCCACCTCTGAATTTCCTGACTTTATGCATCAGATCCTTGCAAGATTTGCTTTAGGTCACTTAATAGAGGACCCAGACCAGGGGTGCTAAATCCTAGTCCTGAAGAGTTCAAATCCAAGACACCTGACTCTAACGTTCAGTTGCTTCTGAAGGCCTTCATTACCTGGATGAGGTGTGTTGGATTTGGGTTGAAGCTAAACTCTGCGGGTTGGTAGATTGCCAGGACCAGGATTGAGCACCCCTGAGTCTCTTCCATGTAGATGAAACTCCACTCGTTCTGCTTGGTGACTAGACGAGCTGCAGTCATCCTGCCTTCCTCTGCTGTTATCTTCATTTAATCCCAGCCTTAGCCAGTCTCATTCAACACACAGAGCAGGCAACGTCCTGGACTTGTTCACTTGACCTGCTTCAGTGACAGAACTAAAAGTAACCTCTCTCCACTGCTCTGATCATCACTTTCTGTCCTTCTCCCTCTCTTTCCTATCCTACCCTCTCATGCCACTCCATCTCTTTCTCTCACCTTGACCTTGTCTCTTCTATGACTGCTGCTCTTCCACCTCCTGGCTCTTTCTCTACTTCCCCTCTGGACATTCCAACAGATCTTCTGTTGATCTCTTATGTCCCCTCTCTTCCAGACCTGCAAGATCTGCACCTCTCGCTTCCTGGCAGACAGAAATCTTGCATAACAACCAATGAGAACTAAGAATGGCCTAATGGTGGTGGAGATCAGGGCATGAAGCTGACCTATCCTCCTACCAAACTCTTTGCCAAAGTCTCCAAGGAAGTTACTGCTGCAAAATCCTCCTCCTACAAAGGAAAACTGGAAGCATCAGCATCAGATCCTTGCAAGATTTTCAGCATTTTCTCTTCTCTCTCCCTCCTCCACATCACTTACTGCAGGAGATTTTGTCTCCTTCTATGAGGTCAACACGATCTGTCACTCCTTTTCTCTGCCCTCTGAGGCCACAGTGTGCCCTCACACCTCATCTCCTGCGTCTCTCATCTTTAAACAGATAAAGTACATCAACACCACCCTTGCATCAGGAATCAGATCCTTGAACATGCTGTCTATAATAAATTGTCCTTCTGTCCCAAAACCAACTTCAGGACCCCAACCAGTCTGGCTTTAAACCAGCACACTACTGAACCTGTACTCATAGCAGTATCAGAGAAGCTAAAGCTGCAAAATCAGTTGACTTGTCATTGGTCCTGATTCTCCTTGACCTGTCTGCCGCCTTTGATACTGTCAACCACAGTATCCTCCTGTCTATCCTTTCCAACCTTGGCATTTCTGGCACTGCATGGAAATGGTTCCAGTCCTACCTGGAGGAACGCTCCTGTCAGGTAACATGGAGGGTCTCCACATCCACACCATGCAAACTCTCCACTGGTGTCCCATAAGGTTTAGTGCTTGGTCCCCTTCTGTTTTCACTCTAAACCCGCTCTCTGGGAAATGTCATCATTTCTCATGGCTTCTCCTACCAATACTATGCTGATGACACCCAATTCATCCTCTCCTCCCACTGATACACAGGTCTCAGCTCGGATCTCAGCATGTCTAGCAGACATTGCTTCATGAATGGCTGCCCACAATCTCAAACTCAACCCTAACAAGACAGAGCTGCTCTACATCCCAGGAGAAACTGGATGTAATCATGATCTCTTGATTTCCTTTGAGAATACCATGATCACTCCAGTTACAGATGATGTACGTAGTCTTGGAGTTGCTATGGACGACCAACTCTCCTTCTCTGGTCATGTTGCTGACTTGGCTCAGTCATGCAGGTTTTTCCTTCACAACTTTCTGAGAATTCGACCATTACTCTCAAGGGAAGCTGCCCAGATACTAGTCCAGTCTCTTCTCATCTCAAGACTGGACTACTGCAACTCTCTCTTGGTCGGTCTTTCCATGCTTGCCATCAGGCCCCTGCATTTGATCCAGAATGCAGCAGCTTGTCTTGTCTTTAACCTCCCCAAGTATAGCCATGTCACTCCCTTGCTGAGAACCCTTCACTGGTTTCCTGTAGCAGCTCATATCAGATATAAAACCTTGATGCTGGCCTTCAAAGCCAAAAACGGTCCAGCCCCCTCCTACCTGATGGCAATGGTTAAGACCTGGTACAAACCTTGAGCTCTTTTTGCTTCAAGTACAGCCCGACTCGACCCTTCATCCTCCAAGACGCATGGGAGGTAAACATTCAGACTCTTCTCTGTTCTGGCACCAAGGTGGTGGAATGAACTTCCCCTGGATTTCCGTAAAGCAGTCACTTTGTCTTTAAACGCCGGATAAAGACTGATCTGTTCTGCAGCACTTAATTAAGCAGTGACTATTGTATTTGTGAATTGTATTTATTGTCTTGTTCTCTTTTCAGCTTGTCCATAGTTTAGGAAAGTTTTTGGACTTCGGTAGGTTTTATAATTGATACTTATATGGCTCATTTCTAGCAGTGGTCTGGCTTTAAATTCTCGAATCCTGGTCTTTCTGCACTAGTTTTGGATACTTCACTGATAGTCACTGACTAAGCACTTTTGTTAATCGCTCTGGATAATCTGCTAAATGCTGTAAATGTAAATGTTATTGCAATTATGATTTTTGTTTGTCTTCTGAAATGATTTGTGTCTGTCAGACATAGACAACACCACAATGTGAGTAAACATAAAATCAAACAACACATTGGTAATAAAACGTGTGTAAACTATTTTATGTAGGCATCTTTGAGCTGTGTGTTTGTAAGTGACAAATCAGGTAATGCAGACACAGTAAAGCCACAAATCTATACAGTAAATAATCCATTAGAAAAAGAGAGATTAATAATAGTGTCAATGGAATATAAATAGCAGGATTAAGTAAAAATCATAAAAATTACTTTATGTAATTCAATTAAAAGTTGTGTGTGTATATCTATGTCCCCTTCTACAGGAACCGCACTGGAACCGTATCAACTATATACAGTGCCCTCCATAATTATTGGCACCCCTGGTTAAGATGTGTTCTTTAGCTTCTAATAAATTGAGTTTTTTT
>JAOVVF010000044.1:3485229-3502202 GCA_028565595.1 Duopalatinus emarginatus
CACATCATTGCATTCAGTTTTTATTCACAATTTGTTTAGTGTCCCAACTTTTTTGGAATCCGGTTTGTATTATATATATATATACACACACACACACACACATGTGTATATATATATTATTTCCGGTACATTTTTGTACATTACACCTCGGTAGGTTATGTTTATTAAGGTATAAAGTTAATTCCTTCTCTATTTTCAAGCGAAACTAAAAGCGGGCCGTAAAACAGTTTAGACGCGCACTAGCACCCCCTAGTGTAGACAGCGGGACTGTGTTTGAAGACCGCAGTGTAAAAACACATCTGACAGAAGTTCATTTAATATTTTATAGTGTGTATTTAAACACAAACTACCTAACATACAACATGAAGACCTCAGACACACCTGTTCAACATTTTCATTTTGCGTTTTTGACTGGAGCGTAAAAACAAAAGTGTAAAACACAAACCATTATTTCTTTTTTGTTTGTGTTGGAGTCATAAACGATTAACAAAATAAGATTTTTTATTTTCTGGTTTTGGATTCTCAATTAAATATGAAAAGAACGAATGGTGCATACTTTTTAGTACCCTTTAGGTCTGAGCTCCTCGTTTTGTGCTGGTTTGGGTCCCTCTCCCTGGACTTTAGTCTGGTCTGTACCGCATCCGTCTCCTACACGCGTGTGTGTGTGTGTGTGTGTGTGTGCATACCTCTTTAACGTTGTTGTCCAAACAACAACACGACTACAGTAAAGTGTGAATTTTGTCACACGACGAAACAGACGACGGAGTTTAATATTAAACCATAAACAATTTTCTATCATGACACAATACATATCATATCATACAGCCCTACTGACATCATTTAAATAATGTCCCAAATCCATCACTTCTCCAACTCCTTTCCTCAGCGGTGAACTGTGGGTCTCCTGAGCTTTCGTATATGATGGCCCTGACGGAGGAAAACACAGAGACCTTGTACCAGCACAGGATCAGTGTTGAGTGCTCCTCACAGTACTACCAACTGGCTGGAAATGGTAAATCTGTGCACATGTACGAACACGGGGCCACAATCACTTATTACGACAAAATCTTTTTAAAAAAAAGCAAATAAATCCCAATGACAATTCAAACACGAAATATATTGTCACCAAAATGACTTCTGTACCAATGAGGTGAATAACCAGAACTGGTTGTGAGTGACATCATCATCATCTTTTTTTTCTCCTTCAGCCAACTTTATCTGTGAGTCTTCAGGAGAATGGGTGGCTGAAAACGGACAGACTTTTTCACAACATACACCACAGTGTGTCCCAGGTACACTCACTCAAACACTCACAAATCCAGTCGTTGTTCTCTTTTTTTATATCCTGTACACAACAGTACCCAGACTGCAAAATGACATTGATCCAACACAGAATTGCCATCAGGAATAATCACTGAATTAACATTGATTTCTGATGTTTTAATTCAACATTGAAACTGATTGTCTGACATTGAATCAATTTTGAATAACCAATTGAGGCCAGTACAAAATCAACTTTTTTTAAATCAAAAGTTAAATGCAGTAAAACCGATTACAAGTTTATCTTAATATTTAATATCGATTCAAGCCTTAAAACAACTTAATATATAAAAACACCCTCTCCAAAAAAAAACCAACCTCAAAACAAAACTGAGTTCAATTACATTACTTTATTTTACTAACCAAACCAAATTTATATAACATAACAAAACACATAAACCTCAGTGTGGTGTGGGCAAAAAAACAAAACAAAAAAACCCTTAAGCAGTTGATCATGTGACAAGCAGTTTTTCTTTCTCTTTCGGGTGCATCTGAAAAGGTCATCAGGGTCAAACCATTATGCTGCTGGCAGGTACCTAAAAACAGACAATAAAACAACACTTTCAGGTTATATTCAAACACAGTCTCTTAGCAAGTCATTTAAACAGCAAATGGCTCACTAAAATGGGCATTGTGCAACTGAATAAAACAAATAAAAGTGACAGAGTATACCAGTACCAGTTTACCAATAAAGTAGTTTATAATACCAATATAATTTCCTGATCCTTAGTTATCCTTAGTGGAAGGTAAAAAGCTTGACTGTGCTCTGTTCCTCCTCATCTGCAACCTGCTATTCTCAGATTAAGTGGAAAATTGTTCAGATATTATTTTTCACTGAACCATTAATTTAAAAGATCTGGGAGTGAAATTAAGAGAATATGACAACCGTAAAGGCCTATAAAAAAATTCAGTCTTTCAGGACAAGAGGCTTGTCGTTTGTCAGTGATGACTGCACAATGCAGCATATTGTCTCTGGTGTTTCACCACACACAGCAGCAAACTCGCACACCTACAAAAACACCATTTTAATTAAAGTTGTTTTCTTAAGTTTTAATTAGTTCTGAATTAAATTAGTTTCTGAATTTGAAATACATGTGGTAGGCATTTTGTAATAATAATACAGACATACTGTATAGTTGATCTGAATAAAAGCATAACATTAGCTAAGCTAGGTGATACGACAAATCACACACACCATAACAACAATAAAGGCCTTTGCCTGTAACAATCAAGTTTTTGGATAATGGTTTACAGTGACAGCAAGGGTTTTTTCAAAATTTTATTATAAGGTGAATAAATCAAAAAATATTTTTTTATATACTCTATGACCTTAACCATACCCTGATTTATGACTTATCCTGTATGCAATATCCTGCATACAAATTAATGTAGTTTCACACATCTTTCCTGAAAACCATTTATTTTGGTGAGTAAAGCTATTCAATTTATTTATAGCCAGATTAGTTTTCCAGTGTTTGTATAGACGTGGCAAAATTAGGCTAAACTACTTTTAGCTACATGGCTAAATTACTTGCCTAATAAATGATTTTGAGGACCCCTATTATGAGCCACCTCAAACCAAAACATTAGCAAGCTAAGCTAACCATAAATAACTGAAAGAGATTTACTCACACCCCAGTTAACGTTTTTTCAGGACAGAGATGTGTGTAGATTAATGTTCAAGACTCATTTGACTTTTAAAGAAAATATTGTTTTAATAATGACGTTTTTGTTTACTTTGACCGCTAAAACATTTATTTTTATCTCAGAGCAAAGGAAGCTAACTGGTAAGCTCACTTTAACACTGAGAAAAATATTTGTCACGTAACTAAAACAAGCTGTGTAGTTTTGTACACGCATAAATACAACTAGGGCTAAACAAACACTTAGTATTAATTATTCTTTTAACCTGAAATCACCGAAAAACGTTAGCTAGGATTAGCTAGCCTAGACAACCGTTACATACCTGTCATGGCGCGCGCTCCTCTGTTGTGGAAATTTCCAGAGGGCCAGCCCAAATGGGCGGGGCTTGCGTAGAGGCTGTTCGATGTGATTGGTCCACACACCAGCATTTACTTTTCATATTATTATAATATAAATATTTAACTGATGAAAATATTTATTGGAAAATATTTAAAATATATATTTAAAAAAAAAATACTTTTTTTTCTATATATTTAAATGAGTGCTTTCTGCAGTTTATATTTTGTAAATTAAGAATAAAATAATGTACAGTGTACAGTTAATCTACAGGTAGAGAAAGTAAATGTTTTTATTTTAATGCGTACTTCATGTATTTAAAACACTTCTGATTGTTAATTTACACTTGGGCATTTTAATTAAACAGGACTTCTCTATGTTTTAAGCTTTTCTTCTGCCAGCATGGGCACAAAAAACTAAAATTAGTCATTTACTTTGTTGTAACTTGTGGATAATTACCTATAATTACCTAATTTTTTTTCTGAAACCCCTGCTATTTTTATAGTGCCGAATCAATACCTCAAAGTTGTTCACCAGCAGCAATACCACTGCTCATCAAAATAGATGTAGAAAAGGGTGGTGGTTCAGCTGCAAATTGTGTAAAGGTTTGACAGTGAAACATCTCTGTACACTGCAGTGACTGCACTAATTATTGAATCGGAATGTGTATAAATAAAAGTATAAAACCCTATTTATTTTGGTTAATAATCTGTATTTACTTAGGGAAGTGATGCCCTTTAAGGTTTGCGGTGTAGATCATAACCAATCACAACATTGATTTAATGTCTTCTTTTCCTTTAGCCACAGTTAATACCTCAACCCAATAACAATGTAGATTTACAGTTGATTTATGGTCATCAACCAAAAAACCCCAAAATTAACATTGATTCAATGTCACTTTGCTATCTGCATAGTTTAATAAACATTATTTTGATACACAGCTATGAGAAGTTCATGTCCATATAATATTTTCATTTTAGTGACTTTTAAACTCTTTTCTTATCTTTTATTTTTTCCCAGTGTGTGGTATAACCAAAGAAACTGCTGGTGGAAGGATTTTTGGTGGAGAAAAAGCCCAACTGGGGCAGATTCCATGGCAGCTCCTGGTTAAAGCACCTAACAGAGGAGGTGCATCTCTAATTAATGACCTTTGGGCCGTTACAGCTGCTCACGTGGTGGAAGGCAAGAAAACGCTGATTTTCAGTGGAGGGATGGTCGACGGGCTGGACCAGAATAAAATTGAGATCGAAACTGAGAAGATCATAATTCACCCCAAATATAAAAAGGACATCTTTGATAATGACATTGCCTTGGTGAAGATGTCTTCACGGGTCCCTCTTGGTGAAAATATTCTCCCAGTGTGTCTTCCAAAGACAAAAACTCACGGACCAGTAATGGAGGGAAAGATGGGGACAATCTCAGGGTTTGGAGCGACATCAGAAAAGAAGGCTAAAAGTCGAAATCTGCAGTACGCTCATGTGAAAGAATACACAGGTTTATGTTTTGAAAGTAACATCACGCCCACTGAGAACATGTTTTGTGCCGGAGGTGCTGAACACGGTGTGGACAGCTGTAAAGGAGACAGCGGGGGTCCACTCTTCGTGCCAATGTTAGGGTTTGGATCGTCTGAATCACCTTATCAGCTCAAGGGGATTGTGTCATGGGGCCCTCCTGAATGTGGAGACAAACAATTTAAAGGTTACTATACCAAAGTGGAGAACTACCTGAAGTGGATTAGAGAAACCATGGAGACAAATTAACACTCAACCTAACAAGCTCCACCCATCAGCCTTCATCCATTAAATGCATCAGGACGATTTTTCAATCTCAAGCTACGGTGATTATCATTTATCCACATCTGTGTAGATTAACGAGGGCAGACTTAAGTCTACTTCTTCATTATATCCAATCATATCTCTGTTTATAATATGTCTGAGTTCAGGCTTAATAAAAGCATTTCAAACAATATTTTTTTTGTACTCGCCTTTGTATTTACCACATTTCCACATTGTACACACATCTCTGCATGACGTCCGACTATAGTCAAGACCGCCCATGTACGCAGCAGTAGCAATGATGTAGAACTTTGACAGCAGCAGTAAAGGTCACCCGCATCTGTCCTCATTGTCTCAGACGTCATCATATAAACCCCAACGTCCATCAGGAATCTGCTTTATTTTGATTGGCTCAGTTATTATTAACATTCTCAATTTACACTGTAAAAAAATCACTGTAAATTAACAGTAAAATACTGGCAGCAATGTTTTACTGTTATTTTACACTTCATTTACTGTAATTTATTTTTACAGTATTTTACTGTATATTAAATTACTGTGTACGACAGTAAAATAACATTTGTGGTAATTATACAGTGCGTGAATTGTAATTTTACAGTATATTAATAGTGATTTTTGACCACTGCAGCTGAGTCAAAGGATGCAACACCTTATTATTAGAACTAATTTATACAATGGTTGGACAATTGGTGGGCTAATCGGCTAACCTATGTTGTAACACATTTTTTAAGATGTAAATAAAGAGATGAACTCTAAACTTTACACAAGGTCAGACAGTTTGCTAGTGCTAGTTACCTCAGATTTATCAAGCTACAGGGCTAGCTTCAAACTTTGTCCACTAACTGCTAACGTGAATCTTCTAATTCACCTCGACAGTCCACAGAGCACAGCCACTAGAAAACCGTTCAAATGACTCGACTCACCGCATCGCAGAAATGTTTTTGGGTTTTTTTTCATTTAAAATGAGTATAAGCCTTTAAAGCAGTTAACAAATAGTTTATCATACAATACTGTTGAAGATCCACAGTAATTTTTTTTTGCAGTGTAGCTCGTTTAGTGGTAAGACAAGTGATTTTCTGTATATGACTTGGGAAAAAGACAAAAATTGTTGCAACAATACAAAAATGACAGCAAAATCTAAAAAACAAAACAAAACAACACAACAAAAAACCCACAATGGTAAAACCTACACAATTAAACAACCAAAAACAATAAACTTAAAATAAAAATGACAACAAACCAAAACAAAAGTACAAATTACAGTACAACTAAGGACCACAAAAAAGTAACAAATTCATGATGTGTAGACCAGCGGTTCTCAAACTTTTTAATATAGGTCCCGCCTTTGTGGATGTTTTTTTTTTTTTAAATCATGGATCAGGTTTCATGGACAAATAACTTAATGATAAATCGACATTATAAAAAAGAGACCTCTAATGCTTCACTGCTGCCCCCTACTGTCTCCTTGTGGCCTGCGGCCCCCAATTTGAGAACTGCTGGTCTAAACGAGTGGATCAGATCATCTCCAAAACAGCAGGTGTTGTGGGGTGTGTCCCAGTAAACAGTGGTTAATACCTACCAAAAGTGGTTCAAGGAAGGACACCCAGTGACCCAGTGACCCAGAGACAGGGTCATGGACCGTCTGATGCCACAAAAGGGTTGTTTTTAACCTGTGGGTGTGTTGGACAAATAAAGGAAGTCAGAAGTTTGTCACAGGGATGAGACATCGTTATTTCCATCTAGATCTTTTTCCCGTATGTAGAATTAAAATTTTTGTCATTATATTTGTAATATTTTGGTTTAATTAGGTTAAAAATGGAGGTCAATAATTCCAGAAGAAACATTTACTGTGTGTGTGTCTCTGAGTGCGTGTGTACTGTTGGCAAGCGTGTGTCAGTCAGTCCCTCTCCCCGGATGGATTCAGTCTCCTGGTTTTCCGCACGGATACGACACGGACGTGTCTGTAATGTGGAAACTTTGTGCACCAGCAGCTCATGTCCTCTCACTGGCACTGCTCCATGTGGACCTGGAGGAAAGTTACGACTGTGAATGATTCCCTGAAGGTAGACGACAGGAACCAGAACCTGCTCACGTCTTATTTTTGTCTTTACCGGACACGCTTGATTTGGATTTCTTGTTTTTTTTTTTGGTCCTCTCCTCTTTAAGATTTTTGGGGAGAACCAACCTGTGTGGAAGAAGGTCCCTGGAGAAGCTGGAGCTGACCGTGAATCCCTCACTCCGCTCGGCCCCAGAAGGCTAACTTTCCCCCACCCTCCAGTCGGTTTACTCCAACACGGAGAGACAGGGAGGATTCAAAGCTTTTTACTCGAAACAGGGTAAAAAATGTAAAAAAGTAGTAAGATTTGTGTAAGACAACAAGTAAACTGTCGAAGTTGACGTGTTGGAAGCAGAAAAAATGGGTTCAGATTTGAGGTGTGGACTAAGCCTGAACTAAGTCTGGTCCAAGGAAGCAAAGTCCAGATCTTCCATCCACTCACCAACACTAATCCCCAAGTTTACCATAAACACCGGACGCCGTCAAACAAACGTCCACGTGAGTAGAATTAAAAGGAAACTAATAGGAAAGGAGGAATCACCTCTGACCTCTCAGTGTCTGCACCTCGTCATCAGACGGACGGTGTTCTACCAGTCAGGGTACATCACCGCTGACGTCTGCACAGGACGACTGAATCTGTTTATCTGCCGACCGCCGAATTTTGTTCTCCGCCCACGCAGTAATGAAATGCTCTGGAAACGTGACGCCTGACTTTGTTGCGTTTCCTGTGAGAGATGGCTACACACTGGGTGAGTCGGTCGTGGTGTGCGCTGTGGAACTGGATATTCTATAGCTAACGTAAGTACTGAGAGTTGACCTAGCGCTTTCCTGGGTCAAAGCACTGACACTGGAGACTCCTTCCATAGGCATTTAATAGTTGTATAAAATGCCCCCCAAGGCATCTCCTTCCTGGGCTACATGTCCCAGAAACACAACATGGCTCTTGATAAAGTGGCCACAGACAGTGGGTGTGAGGACGTGGAACCAACTGACCACCTACTGACCACCAAGAGCAGCTCCTGTGGCAGCTCCTGGTTAAAGCACCTAACAGAGGAGGTGCATCTCTAATTAATGACCTTTGGGCCGTCACAGCTGCTCACGTGGTGGAAAGCAAGAAAACGCTGATAACCCCAGACATTTCCACTTTCCCACTGTGTGGAACATCACTGACCCACATCTGAGTCTTCGTGTCTGACGATCCTAGTTACTACATGTGGACATGTGGCTCCCTCTAGAGGACAAATCTGCAGAAAAACAGTTCAAAAGACTTTGAACCACCCATTTGGTTTAACAACTTTATAAACCCTTATTAACCTTCTACACCTCTTATAAAATGAAATCTACAATGAAGACTAAGAGCTGTTTACAATGTTAGACTTTCAAATTAAAAATAATTCTGAACATGAATAAAATTTAATTGGATTTATTTTTCTGCTTTTTATTTGTAGTTTAATCAAAAGCAATTTTATTTAGGTAATAAGTTATTTACTTTTCAAAAAACTTTTTATTGTATTTATATTTGGTTACTTATTTTTTGTTGAGATTTTATTTTATTATTTTAATTAAATCGACTTGTTTTCTTCCACATTTCACAAATGCATTTTAGTACATACAGATTTTTTAAATTCTACATATTAGCAGTAATATGATTACATCCAAATGTTGCTTTTAGCAGAGAAAAAAAAATAAAAGAGACGAGTTACAACGCAGACTGATGTAGAGAAACGTAAACCAAGAAACCAAACAGGCCTGAAACAAATGTCTAATCATGTGGAAGATGCTGAGTCAGGAGGATTATTTTATGAAATATGTAAGATATGTCAGATTTGAGATGTGGAAAATACACCAAAGTTGTTAAACTATAAAAAGCGTTTTACCTAAAACAATTCTGAAATCCTCATTGTGGCTCCTTCAGACATGTCCTGAATGTTTCTGACTATGTCTGATGATTTGATTATTAGGGTGACCTAAATCAAGGTTATAAGGCTTTCTTTACCTTACAAACACAAATAATAATAATAATAATAATAATAATAATAATAATAATAGATTTTATTTATAAGCGCCTTTCATAACACTCAATGACACTTTACAAGAGAATAAACAAAACAAACATAAGAACAGCACAACATACAAAAGACAAAAGAATGGAAAATCACAGAGAGTAGGCTTCGTTGAACAGGTAGGTTTTGAGTCTAGATTTAAAAAGAGGAAGAGAATCGATATTACGGATATCTGGTGGAGGGGAGTTCCTGGTGGAAGGGAGTTCCAAAGTTTGGGAGCGACTAAAGGCTCTGCTCCCCATGGTACTCCTCATGGTACGAGCAGAAGGCACAGAGAGACGAATGGAAGAGGAGGACCTAAGCGAGCGGGTAGAAGAGGCGATATTTAGAAGATTTGTCAGATATGGGGGGGCAAGATTATGGATGGCCTAAAATAATACGGTGGCCCTTAAGTGCAAAACACCAGCGAACCAAACAGGCAACAGCAAATTCAGGAAAACAAGAACTTCAGCACCATTAACAGCAGAATTGCAAAATCATGACTGAACATTCAAACTAAAAACATCACCACTAACTGGAAAACATAACATTCAGAAACATGACGACAAACCCAACACGCAACAAGGCAGCCAACTGACACACAACAAAAAAACTCAGGAAATACAACCAACCAACTGTAAAAATAAATAAATAAATTAGAATAAATTATAACCATGACGACAAATTCAGAGACATTCAGTAACATGTTCATCTTATTCCTAGCGAGTCCCCCAGCTGAGCTGAAGTTTGTCTAAACTAAACCACCATTAGGTGTCAATGTGACACAGCGTTTATATAGACTGGTTTCCCACTCAATTGAATTCCCCCACCCAGTTCTCAAGCTTCCTGGGACAAGCTCCAGATCCCAGGAAGCCCAGATCCCCTAGAGGAGATTCTGAAAGATTCAAATTCATTCATCAATCAGGTCAATTTGGGAAATAAAAGAGCAAAGCTCAAAACAAGCAAACACAACAACAAAAAAGAAAAAGATAAAAACAACTGGATACATAAAAACATTAGAAAAGATTCTGACAAACACCACATTAAATTCATGAATCATGACAATGAATCTGCAAATATCACAAATTTCAGAAACACAACAGCAAATATGGAAAATAAGAAAAGGCAGCAGTTTCAAAAACGAGTGCAACTGCAAATAATATGACAAATTGTGGCAACAATACAGAAACTCTGAAAAACCCAAAAGTAAACAACGGCAAACATAAAGAAAGCAGCAAAAAAGCCACAAAAAAAAATAAAGGCAACCCAGTGGCATGGTGATGTAATAATCCTGATTATTGATCCTGTGAAATGAAACAACTGCAAGTAAATCTATCAAATTTGGGAAAATGGCAGCAAAAACAGTCTGAAGTCTGGAAAACACAATGACAATTTCTACACCCCCACAGAATACCCGGGAAACGGCAATGATTCTTATAGTTCTTATAAAACCAGTAATAGTTTTACACAGAAAAAAACTTAAAACCTCAAAAAAATAAAAAAATTAAACAAAAAAACAAAACAAAAGCTAAAACGTGTGATGGTGAATTGAGAAACACAAAAACAGCACCGCGACGTGAGCAATACAACAAAACTAGCGAACACGACCGCGAATTCACGACAAGACGCAAATTTAAAAACACGACGGAATTTAGAATGTGTTTTGCACTCATGGGCCACCGTACAATATTCTACGAGTCACCTTGTGTTCTGGTGCCATTCTGTAAAATAAATAAATAAATATAATTAGAAACGTCTCACCTTCTGTACGCTATAAATAATTAAATAAACTCACGTCAGGTCCAACAGGACAGACTGATGTGTAAATTATTCCCTCACACACAGCGGTCTGAATGTCTGGGCTTTGTTGTGTGTTATTTTTGGTGTTATTAGTGAAATATGAGCCTCACACTTGGAGGTGTTGATCCTAAGTGGCCCTCATTAAGTTCTCAGCCAGCGGCAGGATGACGGCCGTGCGAGGCTGCTCCCGGGCCCGGGCCCGTGTGTGATATCGTGTAAAGGCTACGACGGTAACATCCCGTTTGATGTGAGATTCGCCGGGTTTGATCCCGAGTGCTTTCTCAGCACAACAGATGTCTGCTTCAGATGATTAATTGCTCGCCTCAGGGGGACGCTCAATGCAGATCCACAAGCAAATGCCAAATCACTGCTGCGGACAAATAACCCAAATCCTCACCGTTAAAACCCGGCTCTCAGTCAGTCTGATGAGGACCATTTATACCACAATTACCAAATACACTACAATTAAAATTGGTTTGAAATCCATAAACAAGCCTTTGTTTAAAACGCTACGTATTTTTATCCTTTTGTGCTTCAAGGTCTGTTTGACTGATCTGATTCAAATCCGATTATAGTGAAAAATAAAATGCTTGTTTTTTGGTGTGTTTTTACATTTTGTTATTCACTTCTGCTCATTTTTATTTTTATTTTTCATTATGATTTTTATTTGTTTATTAAAGTAAACAGTTAATGTTAACCAATCACTGATTTTTTTTAGGCCTTTTACATGTGAATAAATTAAAACAGGTTTATTAATAGTAAATTAATGTTGTTAAATTGTTTTTGGTGTAAATATTTTATTAACAGTAACACCTCCAGATTTTATGAACTGTTTTACAATCTATAGTGTTAGTATAGTATAGTAAAGTGTAGTATAGTATGGTATAGTATAGAAATCATTACATGCCATTACAATTTTATTTTTCAATTTAAAAACAGTATGTTGTAATTTTTGTCCATTTCTGGTTACATTATGTGTTTTTTTTATTCAGTGGTAATGTATTTTAATTAGAGGTTTATATTTAATGGGATTAAAGATTCGGAATAAGTTTATTAAGTTATGATTTTGATGGTGTATTAATCAGTTTGCTATAGAGAGGAAGAGAGAGAGGCAGAGAGAGACAGAGAGACAGAGACAGAGAGGTGGACAGAGACACACAGAGAGAGAGAGAGAAAGAGAGAGAGAAGGAGGAAGGGGACAGCGATAGAGCGAGAGAGAAAGAAGGGGTGGGACTGTGGGAAGGCACTTGTCTCCCTCATTCCTAGTGTCTCCACCACTCTCTCAGCTGGACCACAAACATCTAAAACATTATCTTCTCATCCACATCGTCTTCTCCATCATCTTTTACTTTTCCAGACTTCACATCTAGTTTTACAGAAATGGGCAGTTCCACCTCACAGCGTTTGAACATGGACAGTTAATTTATTTATTTATTTATTTTTTCTCGGCTCGTTTTCATTTCCCTCAGAAACCGTTTCTGTTCAACTCGGCTGAAGGTAAGACTTCATTCCTTTTTTTTTTTTTTAATCATCACAAGACTCAACAGGTGTCTGTTTCTATATCACAGCACTCCATTATTTATTTATTTTATTTTTCATTATTAGTCTTTTTTTTAACCTGTGAGTAATATTTTAATTTAAAACTGAAGGTTTAAACAGATTTATAATATGCATTTTACTACTAATTTTCCTAAAATACTTCCTCCACTGTTTTAATTATATTGGCTTTAATTAAATGTATTTGTATTTATAATCTCTGCATGTTTTCATTATTACCTTAAAGCACACTTTTAGTAATTTATTTTTCTTACATATATAACTCACTTTTTATGTACATTTAAGGTGGTTTTATTTATAGCCATTTATTTCTATTAGTTAATGTTCCCTAATTTTGTCCCCAACTCTGTAATATATATTGATTAAGAACTGATCAGTAAACTCCTGTTCGGGTCCAGAGTCAGACATCCATCAACGCAACTTCTTTCTCAGAATTTCTGATCGTAATCCATGAACAAACATGGCAGCCTGTCATGTCAGGATCCCTTTTCAGAACGTTTCTGATTTGTAACATCGACATGGCCGCCTCGCTCCTCCCCTCCTCCCCCCCCCCCACTCCCCGCCATTATCCGTCCCTTTCGTATATCTGAATTCTCTTCCCTCAGCAAAGCCCGATGCCCAGAGGTAGAGCTCCGGCCGCACTCATGTCATCCGTCATAGCCCCCTCGAATCCCTCTGGCTCCACGGGACCCAAAGAGGTAGAGTTGATCCTGGTGAAGGAGCAGAATGGTGTTCAGTTCACCACATCCTCACTTGTCGCACCAACCGGCCAGACTCACCCGTCTGGACAGGAGCGAGAAACCTGGGCCAAGAAAATCGACTTCCTGCTGTCAGTCATCGGCTTCGCTGTAGACCTCGCCAACGTCTGGAGGTTCCCATATCTGTGCTACAAGAATGGAGGGGGTAAGACAAGAAAAATCCATTCATTGTTTTGGGAAACTTTTTTTTTTTTAAAGAATTACCAGGGTAAGCCATTTAACACAAGCTCCTCATATACCAAGTGAAACACCTCCAAGGTGACCTGCAAGATATAACAGAGAATTTTGCATATAAAACATGATTTGATCTGGATTTGAAACTGGAGAAACTCAACGTTTGACCTGACGTTTGTTAGCACCTAGAAAAGTGTTAAACTGCCTGAAGAATAGCTGGTTATCACCTCTTTCTCAGAAGACCTCAGACGTCAAGCAGACAATACAGCACTGGAAATTTCAAGGCATGGTTTTCTGTTAATAGAACCTGTTAATGGAGCCATTTAAATATAAACAGCTCACTAAACAAGTCACTACACAATCTGTACCTCAGTTTATATATTTACATTTACATTATATTAAAATATTCAGATTAATTGTTAAAAAATACCTAACATTTAAACTGGTTACAAAAATGTCATATTTGACTTTTGTATATTTAATTCCTTATTTTCTGCCAGTGTACATGTCTGGTCTGATAAAATTAAATTTTACTCCAAAATATATGATTCCAATATAAGTAATCAAAACTTCTGAACTGTACACAGGCCAGCTTAGTTTATTTATATAATTTTTTCTTTTGTTGAACAAAAGTACAAATATTTTTAAGAAAGCAATAAGTCTAAAATAGTATTTAAAATATTTGATTTACTGACCATTTTTAAAATTAGCATTTTTATTATTTATTGTTATTTGTTTGACATAAAGAAACACAGTTCAATCTCACATTCAAATCTGATCAATAATGACTTTCGTTTCCCATGTGCCCCAAGGTGCCTTTCTAGTCCCCTACTTGTTCTTCATGGTGATCGCTGGGATGCCCCTCTTCTATATGGAACTAGCGTTGGGCCAATACAACCGCGAAGGAGCGGCGGGAGTATGGAAGATCTGTCCGATATTTAAAGGTAACGCTGTGACCGATTTATTTTTCTTTATCGGATCTGATATGTGGTAAAATAAGACGTGTGATGTTGATATTCCAGGGGATTTATTACAGTTCGTACATGAGGAGCAAACGCTTACATAACATCCACCAATAGCATTATGCCATGCTAATGGACAGAATGTTAAAAACGTCAAGCTAACTTTTGCGTTTAAAAGCCCAGTTTCACAATGAAGATGTAAACAAAAGGTAGTAATTTTCTCTAATCTGTCGCTAGAGGATCTTTATGTACACTTTGTGTGAAACAGAAAACACGTTATTGTGTCGTTCTTAAAAATTATCGCTTATGTTGTTAACGTAACAATTTTTAGTTGCCTAGTAACATCATCACTACTCTAGCCACGTGAAGATGAGCCTTCCCAACTTGCATCAGTAGCTGCAGAAAATTCAACATGTTATTCCCATCCTATACTCATTAAAAAATCTATAAGAAATGTAGGATTTGTAAACACAATAAAAATGATAAATGTTTATTGCGGTATAATAGTGAACGTACCTGATGTCTCATATCGGCAACAAAAGTGGTATCAGGAGCAAGATGTTGCGCGTGTACATGCAGTGAGTCACCTGGATAAAGAGAGAGGAGACGAAGACACATACTGTTTATCTCTCTATAAAAACTGCCAGACAATGCAAACGTTGATGCAGCTAGCTAACATAGCAAAAGAAAGTTGCGTATATAGCTAGCTAAAATTACATCCAAGTAGCTGTACTTAGCACAGGAGGACATTAGTGTTATTCAGTAGAATCCACAGGACGTTATATAGTCCAGATAACCAAAAGTGACCACAGATTCTAACGTGTGAGAATGACCAAAGAATAATATTTAATATTGGTTAAGTTGTAACGCTGGTAAATGTACCACAGAACGCTTAAGTTCTTCAAAAGTGACCAATTTTATCTAGATATCATCACCATGGACTGCTGTTCCAACCGGTTTAATTTGGCACATAATGTTATGTCTAGCTGGTTGAATTTACTTAATATTCCACAGGAGTATAGAATGTTGTGACTAGCTAGCCGACACTACAACAGGGGGGTCCTGGGGCCACAGGCTAAACAAAACAAAAACATAGTATTACAAATACGACTCAAAATGACAACATATTACTTAAACTAGCTAAAACATACCACTGGTTTAAACCTAGGACATTATAACAACAAACATACTACGCGATATTTAAACTAGCCAGACCACAGAACAGTTTATCTGGGGGAAAAGAAGAGTCAAAATGTTTCCACAGCTAAATTTATGACCAGATTAAATGGATGTTATTCAGACTAACATAAAGCTACAGAATGTTAATACAAAATGTTAACCAGTTTATTCATCAAGCGGCTGAGGACTTGTTTTTCCACAGTGTGTGTCGGAGGTGGGGTGGGGTGGGGAGCTACAGGTGTGTGATCAGATTTAGATTCACACCAGAGCGAGCTGTCAGGACGAGGCAGAGGAAGAAAGAGAAAGACAGACATCTTAATGACAAGCTCTGTTTTCTGTGCGCCTGCCACTCGGCGGGAGATTACTGTAATTACTGCTGATCAACACGTTCACTTCCTCGCGATCGATGGTCTGCACAGCACCAAAAATTGCACATCTGCACACAATGAGGACGCGAATGTGTCTCCTAGCAAAATTTAAAAAAAAAAAAAAAAAAAAAAAAGAACACAACCCTTCTACACACCTTAGTGACAGACTTGGTGACTTCCCTCTCTGATCCAGACGGTCTTTTAGTTATTTTACCACAAGCTAATTAAAGCAATTAGAAAATCCCTAAATATTAAACCTTGCCAAGCATAGGGATGCCCTGATGGAAAAATCAGACATCACACACACCCAGTTACAGTGCCCTCCAGAATTTACAAAACCAGAGTACAACACATGCAACAAGTCATACTTTGAGCTCAAACGTTTATTTTTTCAACACCGTTTTGTCGCACGTTTGTTTCTACAAAAAGTTTTTTTTTATTTGCATTTAATAACGCCTGTTATTAAAGGAGTATAAATTTTACAAACGTGCATTCTTTCATTTATACCTCAGGAATGTGATGAGAAACTAACAACCTGATGCTAGCTCGATTTAACGGACCGCTAATAAACGTAAGGTTAAAAATCAGTATCGATTTAAAAATGTATTTTTTCCTTGAAGCGTTTTTTCTACAATTATTCCTCAGGAATGCAACTCGCTTCAGCAGATATTTAGCCAAAATAAACACACAGTGCCAGAAAAACTGGTACACCAATGCAGTACTTGTAGGTCCTCTACAGGGCGGAAATATTCTGTAGGAAATAAAAACCAATAGGCGGTGGAGGATTCCTGTGTTTCAGAGCGCAATACATGGCGTCCAAGATAATAAAGGAGACACACACAGAGTTGACATTTGTAGATGTACCAGGGGTTACTGATCCACAGTAGGGGTTAGATACACCATTATTTACATTTACGGCATTTAGCAGATGCCCTTATCCAGAGCGACTTACAAGAGTGCTTAGTTAAATTCTTGGAGTAT
>JAOVVF010000044.1:3519277-3529922 GCA_028565595.1 Duopalatinus emarginatus
AGAGAGAGAGACAGACAGAGACGGACAGACAGACGGACAGACAGAGAGAGAGAGACAGAGAGAGAGAGAGAGAGAGACAGACAGAGACGGACAGACAGACGGACAGACAGAGAGAGAGAGACAGAGAGAGAGAGAGAGAGAGAGAGAGACAGACAGAGACGGACAGACAGACCGACAGAGAGAGAGAGAGAGAGACAGACAGAGAGACAGACAGACAGACAGACAGAGAGAGAGACAGACAGACAGAGAGACAGACAGACAGAGAGAGACAGAGAGACAGATATAAACATGTTTAAGTATAAAGTGTGGTTGTTTTTATTTATTTATTTTAAATAGCTGTGGTAAAAAGGAATAAAACTTTACAAATCCATGTGATGCTGCCGTTATCACAGACACGTGATCAACACCTCCTAAACCAATCAGAATCCTCAAATCCACTGTAGGATTAATTGACATTAATATTACAGTATGGATCCTAACTCTAATGAACACTTCCCCGTGTGTGTGTGTGTGTGTGTTACTGATTCGCCTTCAGGAGAGGCGAACCGCATCTCCATGGCAACCGTGCAGAATAACACCGGCGGTCCCGGAGATGCTCGGTGTCAGTTCAGCGCGCGCTGCGCGGTCACGACTCCGCTGTATGTCCTCTGATTAGTGTTTTTTATTTATTTATTTATTTATTTATTTATTTATTAGTATTAAAACCAAGTCATACGGAATGATGGTGATTTTAACACTGGATTAAGAGGATAATGACGTGCACGCGACTGCATTCGGTAATTTCCGGTAACTTTCGGACGACTGCTCGGAACGCGCGTGAAATTTATTCTGAACTTTCGGTGCTCAACGTGGACTTTCTGAATTATTTACATTAAAAAACTAATTTTTTATAACTAAGTAAATAAATAAATAAATAAAGTGATGTCTGGAGACAAGGCGAACGTCCGCGCGCTCCCGGCGGTCAAGAGCATCTTCGTGTACCAGAACGGGGACGCGCACACGGACGCGCGGCGCGTGCTGATCCACGAGAGACGCGTGTGCGACTTCGAGACGCTGCTGCGCGAGGTGACCGGGCGCGTGCGCGCTCCGTTCGGCGCCGTGCGCTACATCTACACGCCGAGAGCCGGACACCGCGTGGATGCGCTGGAGCACGTGCGGCACGGAGAGCAGTACGTGGCGGCGGGTAAAGAAAAGTTCAAGAAACTGGAGTAAGTCAAATAATATACAAATAAATAAATAAATAGGATCCATCCACGAGCCTAGTGTACCACATTATAGACTGATCAGCCATAACATTAACACCAGCCCTGAGCCACACACACATGGACTCCACATGGAGGACTCTTGGTTCTGTAGCACCAAGACACACACACACACACCAGTGAGTCCTGGTCTCCACGACCCTGTCACTGGGTCACTGGTTGTCCTTCCCTGGACCACTTTCTGTAGGTATCAAACACTGTATACTGGGACACACCCCACAAGACCTTCTGTTCTGGAGATGATCCGACACAGAAGTCTAGACGTCACAGTTCGATCCTTAGATCAGATGGTCTTGTTAGAATAGCACTTAAAGGTGGGGATCCATCACCCAGCAAGTGAACAGTCAGCTCGTAAAGTCCATGCCGGAAAAAAACGGCAAGTGAGCTTGAGGTCTAAAGACAGTCAGGTCCAACACCAACCGTCTTGTGGAGTCCATGTCTCAGTGGGTCAAAGCTAATGTTATGGCTGATCGGTAATAAAACAGGCATGTTTATAAACATTATATTATATATACACACAGTTATGTAAAGTAGTAGATAAAAATCGTGTGCTTATTGTTAAACCAAGTAAACACCAGGTATCTAAAGAGAAATCATTAAATCTGTTTTAGAACAATTAGGTAAATATCAGCACATTCCTTTATTAATGAATTTGAAATAAAATGAAATGAAATTGTCAATTAAGTGAAATTTAAATGACTTCATTTCACAGACAAGTCTGTCCCAACTCCACCCTCACCATCATTAACTAGACCCTCCACACCTTCATTTGACTTCCAGTGCTACAGGTTGTGACTTCTTATTTTGACATGAGACATAATACTGGCTCTTTTCTTTCCTTTTTCAGCTATTTGCAGATCGAAAACAGGAAGAAACAGATGCTTCAGAACAACGGACAGGTGAGGACAAAAGTCCAACTCCAGCTTTAGGCTGTAATACTAAAATAAGACACTTGTCTAAGTAAAGGTCATGTCCATGATTCTACAAGCCTCCGGTTAAACCACACCCCTGTAATTATAAGTAAGATAGATAGCTAGCATATTAGCCAAGTCTAATTTAAGGTCAATGATTTTTTTAATTAATTTAGATTATAAATAACTTAAATGTGCATGTACATAATTATGTAAACGATTATTAGAATTGGAACGAGTGCAGATCTGTAACATGAACCACAGGTTTATGTTAACGCGGTAACACATGAACACGTAACTGACACGGGATTGATACGCGTCAGCCTGTTCGAGGTAAATCTATAACTCACACACTTGGGGACATGCGGTTCTAGGAAAACATCCAACCTAAAGATGCTAACACTTACAATAACTAACAATAAGCACAACCAGGCTTCCACACATTTAATACCTGCCCTCCGGCTGTACTGGATTCATCAGGTCACGTGTTCCTGACTGTCAGGATTTAATCATTTATTCATTAGAATAAACTTTTTAACCAGTTCCTGTTATTTGAAATGACGAACCCTCTGTAGATAAAATCCATCACAGAACTCCAGCTGTGTCGCAGGTCAAACATCATCATAATCATTCAGACTAAAGTGCTGTCCTTTGCTTTCCAAGAACAGTCACTGCTCCCTCGACACACACACACACACACACACACACACGTTGCTATGAGCTGATGCTACACAAGACTAAGGAATCTTAACTACACTTATTAATAGTGAGGGAGTGTATGACTCAGGAGTCCTAATTATAAAAGTGAACTATTTATTATCCGTGCAGTGAAACACACACACATCAGTGTGCACTAGTGAACACTAGGGGGCAGTGAACACACTTGCCCGGCACGGGGGGCAGCCCCAATCCACAGCGCCTGGGGAGCAGTTGGGGGAGTTAGGTGCCTTGCTGAAGGACACATCAGTCATGTCTTGTCCTGTGCGGGGATTGAACCCGGGACCTTCCCTACCCACTTGTGTCCATTTTTCCTGATATGTTTTTTTTGTGACAGGTGAAAGCTGCACCACAGACCCGGATTATCGCCTCGGCCCGATTCCTGAAGCCCATCAAAGAACCGTGTGCGATATTGTGAGTATTGCAGCCGTTACACAAACCTATCTGTAACGTATCTGTCTGTCTATCTGTCCGTCATTCATCCGTCCTGTCGTCCCTCTCTTCCCAACCGATCTGTGTGAAAACGCTCAGTGTCGTCGCTAACGGAGACGTCCTGAACCCGGCTGTGAGATTTCTGGTTCCTAGCCGCCTGCTCAGTCAGTTTGAGCGAATCCTGGAGATGATCACAGAGAAAATGGGGCTGAGGATTCTGGGTGGAGTGCGCAGGTATCATAACAGGTCCACCTGTACATATTTAGCCCTGTACGACACACACACGCACACACACACACACACACACACACACACACACACACACCAGAACCACACCACATTCAATAGGTAACAGGATTCGAACCTGAAGCTATGGTTAAGGTTTACTCTTGTACTGTACTGGGAAGATTAATCATCTCCTCATAACTGAGCACAAACAGCTAATCAGTATTAGCATGCTAATAATATTATAATAATACATATAAATAATCAGTAGTAACTCAACAATTATCTGCAAAAAATTAAAGACTGCATACTAAACTGTACAATTCCAGACACAACGTTTTAACAGTCTTAGCTAGCGCAGCTCGCGCTTACTACACAGTTAGCAGAAAGCGCTAGCTGGCTAGTTTACGAGCAGCACATGGATAACGTGGCTGATTGTTTTGGTTCCTGTCTCCGCAGTTTGTGTTCGTTCGAGGGAGTCCCTGTAACGGACGGGAAAGACCTGGAAAACGGACAGTTTTATGTAGCAGTGGGCAGAGACAAATTCAAACACCTGCCTTACTCTGATTCACTGTGCATCAAACCTGCGGGCATGAGGAGGAACGTCAGGTCAGACAATGTCAAATAATGTGTCATTAGTTTATTTAGATTAATGTAAATAATTCAATAACATTGTTTTTATTATAGTGATAAAATCTGAGATTTTGGTCAAAAACAATGGCGTATGTTTTATATTTTAATGTGGCATTGTTCGTATATTAACATGTTTTACGTTTATGAAAGGAGTCTCCAGTTTCAGTGGTTTGTAACAGCCTGAGGTTAAGTTGTAGCATTGTATAAATAACAGCTAAAATAAGCTATGGCACTTTAACAGGAAAATGCTAGTAACAACAGGAGAGACAGTTTTAAAAGCGACTATAGAGATTTACGACGATTACATTTTTCTGGTAAATTTCGGAAATATCAGAGTATAAAACGTCACACTGGGCTGTTACAAAACAGTAAATACAGTAATGTATAAAATATAAATAAAATAAAGGTTCCTGGATTTAAATATTTAAAATTCTATGCTATATTGCTAATCCTACACCACAAAGTCACATGCTACAAGCAATTAACCAGATTACACTTTTACTGTGACTTCCATGTGACGTGTAAATTAATTGTTGCTCACAGATCGAAAGCAGCTTCACTTCCGCCAATTTACAAATACACAAGACAGAACGGACATGTGAGTACCCATTACATACACCGATCACAATGAAAAACATATTTGGATGTTTAGATACACACACACACACACACACACACACACACACACACACACACACACATTTCTGTGAATTCTGTCGTTCGTTCTGACATTAATGCAGCTTAAACGTTAGAATAGCTAGCATGCTAGCTATCTAATACGTAGCTAATGTTTAGCTTAGTTTTTGTAGTCTAGTTATGGCAACTAGAACTATATGTAAAACATATAAATACATTGTTAATTTTTGACCTTTTGCTACTAATTTATACCAAAACTAAATCTTGACATTCATATAGCAGAAACTAGCCTGATATTAGCTTTAGCGCAGAGTGCATAAAACGGCTTTGGTGTAAATCTGCAATTAGTGTAAAACTATAAAATGTACACACCGGACCGAGATAATTAGCTAGCAGGTACGCCAACGCGGTTTCATCACACACAAACATTGCCGCGCTACTTTGTTAACGTTAGCGTGAGTAACGAGGGCCACAATCACCACAAAGCAACCCTTCGCGTTTTCACTCCATCAGGCAGTTAACGGACTGAGCAAATCCAATCACTGCGATGACACGAAGAGCATCGAGCCGGTGGCGTCTCTGGTGCGGCAGATTTCCCAGGCGAGACTCATGGCCATACGGAAGAAACGAAGCAACCTGACCAAGTCATACAGCACCCAGGATAACGGTAACACACACGTACTACACACACACTAACGTGCTGGTTTACCTGCTGAATGTTTTAGATCAAGGACTGTAAGGCAGCTAATCAATAAAACGTCTTCCACACATTATTTACCAGCTTATAACCGTCAAAAGCCTGAATATGTTTATGTGCTATTAATTCCTCATCACACACACTTGACTTGGACCTCAGGCTGTTAACAAAGGCACACTATAATAATTCTGTGTGTGAAATAAAAGGACGTTCATCCATCAGACGCAGACGGTATTTATTTACAGTGTAAATGCCATCATGTCTGGCATCCTTCCTCTACCTCTCCGTCCCTGACATTTAATATTTCGCTTGCCCTCTTTATCTTTACCCAACCCATGACGTAATGCAGTAGCACTTTGGCGTCGTGGTACGTTCCGACCTGGAGATGGCGCTGTTGCTTCACACACGCTGCCAAGCCGACGGTGGCATCGAGTTCACGGTGGTGTGAAGAGTATTACAACATCCCTCTACATCCCTCATCATCATCATCATAAAGCACACACACAAGTTATTCTGTAGTTCATTAACACCCTGGGTGGTTGATGGCACTCTATTAAATCTCTATGGCGATGAAATAAACAGCTTCAACCTCCAGGGAGCTCGAATTCCTCCCTATATGTTGAGGTTCATACAGGAACCAATGAAACGCTATTATTACTCAAAGTTACGGTTTCTTTCTGATTGAGGGACTCGTTCTGACCTTTCTCAAATCGAAGAAGGAAGAATCGATTCTGTTTCATCATAACTGCTTAATTTACAGTCTAATAAAGCATTTCCTTGAAAATTGGATGTTTTGGTTTGAATTGGTTTGTAACAGGGATTAGTTGCTTATTAGTGTTGGAAATTCTTTGGTTATTAGGTTTAGTAATCAAAATTGGTTGGTACTGGAAACTTGTTATTTGTGTTGGCAATCAAAAATTGTTTAGTTACTGAGAAGGCAATAGAGATTGGTTGTTTTTTTTAGGTTTGGTATAAAAGAGAATGGTTTATTGTGGCTGGTGCACAAGATTGGTTATTGAGGTGGGCTTTAGAAATCGGTTATTAAGGCAGTAACCAATCAACACTTGACTTACAAATGAAATTAGTTGGATATTGTGGTTTGTATTGGAGGTTGGTAATGTGTGTGAAATAATACAGGAACGATGACAATCCTGCACCTAATATCTGGGTCACACACAGAAACCAGCACGTTCCTTACAACCATGACAATCTCTCCCATGTTACATCGCTTCGTCTGTGTTTCATTGAATCAAGCCCATGACACCTCCAGAAGGCTCAGCAGTGAGGTCTGGCACCCTATAATAAAACAGATTGATTGGTTACTGGTGGTTATTGAGGTTTGATATTAGAAAATGGTTGGTTATTAAGGTTTTGAATATAGATTGGTTGGTTACTGGGGTTAGTATTGGAGATTGGTTGGTATAGGAAATTAGTTATTAGTAGATATTGATGTTTGGTATCTGAATATGGTTGGTTATTGGTTGGTAGAGAGAGACTGGTTAATGAGGATGTTACTGGAGATTGGATGGTTCATGTTGGTTTAGGAGATTGTATGGTTATTGAGGTTGGTATGGATATTGGTTTATTATTGAGGTTTTGGAGGTTGGTATTGAAAACTGGGCTTGGTGAACAAGCTTAGCTTGTTATTGTGGTTTGTATTGGAAACTGGTAGGTTACGGAGGTTATTGGAGTTGCTATTGGTGGTTATTGAGGTTTGACATTAGAAACTGGTTGATTACTGAAGTTTTTGTAATGTTTATAGAACATATAATTTACCATGTTGATTGCATGTTAGATGATTCAATTTCCAAAGCAGAATTGTGCACAGAAATTCTAACCTACATTAACTGATATATTTTCTGTTTATCAAATGATCCAGCAGTGGGATTTAACTGTGCTCGCAGTTTAAGATCAATCTTCTACAGGGCAAATGGCGCAGCGTGCAACAAACTGCACGTTAAATGACTGCAGGGCAAATTACATCAGTTAATGAAGCCAAAGAGATGGAGCAACTGATGGAAAAGTCTATAAGTGTGTGTGTGAGCGAGGAGGGGGGGTGTTTCAGAGCAAGACGGACTGAACAAGAGATGAAGGCGGTGGTGAGGAAGATTTACAGAGAACCCTGGCGTGGTGCAGCAGCCTCGCTCTGATAATGACAGTAAAGATGAGAGGGTTGAGAAAGGGTCTGTGTTTGAGGACCAAAGATGGCTGTCGATCATTATATGCCTTGGACAATCGTACTGCAATGGTGTGAAAATGTTCAAACAGGCTGCTAAAGCCTCAGTGCCCACTCTGAGCAGATGACATCCCTTTTGTCTGACAGAAATGGTTCTTCTTTGAAGAGAGCAGACCCTGGGATGCTGTAAAGACTTCCTAATCAGATGATAGCTGAAAAAGAAGGCGCTAATACAATAGGGGAGCTGATGGATGGACAAATTGATAGAGCTTTTGTACTTCTTGTGCCTGAGTTCACTATAATAGGAGCTGTTCTGTCTTTTCAAGTCTCTGGTAAACTCTAGAGAAAGCTCTACTTCTGATTAACACCATCCAAAACCCATTGACAATACAGTTACAGACAATACAGCAAGCTAAACCAAGTACAACTGGGATTGATTATTTTTTAAAGCTAAAAAAAATCCCCAAGACAAGGTGATAACATGCAGCTAAAGTTCTTTGAGGAACACCTGAAGATCCTAAACATGAAAAAAAGCAATCGTTCATTTCACAAACCTTTTTTAGCTTGAAAGGCCAAACGGAGAACATTGCAGGCCAGTTAGCGTTGTGCAGTTCTGACTAGCCCTAGCATCATCTTCTCAAGCTAGCCATTTGACATACTTCCCTTAATTACATGAACCTGGTTAACAAAATGATCCAAACTACAACATTAAATATATCTCAACATTTAAGCTGTCAGTTCGCTAAAAGTCTTCAGACTAGCCATCCTTTCAAGCCGCTCAGCATGCACACATGCTCAAGCTGTGCAATCGTGACTTAAGTTGCCGCTTTATTTTTCCCTGAAGAGCCAACACTGTTTCCTGTTAGTGAATTATTTTCCAGCCGTGATGTAAAAACTCCTAATTAAGTCTTGGTAGGTTGTTTCCATCACTGCTGGTACATTTGGGAATTAGCAGCCCTGTAAACAGTCCACAGCAGGTCGAGCAGGTTTACGCTGGTTAGCGCTGGACTTAACATGCTAGCTGAAGCTGGTCTTGTCAGTTACAGGAAGTGGTACAATTTTCTAAACAAACATTTCTAAAGGTGCTATTGACATGAAAATCTCACCAGATGTCAGTAACAACCATCCAATCCACATATGCAAAGAAATCAAACCATCAATGTCCATAAGTTAAGTTATGTGTAATAATGAGAAAAGTATTAAACACATTAAGAAAAAGGTGCAGAAAGCTGTGGAAAGTCATGACACCACCTGGAATCTACCAGTCATTAGAGATTAAAACTTCAGTGCAAATTAATATCAGTTCTAACAACTGGTGGTCTAGAAAAAGGTGTCTCATTATCAAGGTGCCTCGCTGCCTAAAACCAGTGAGCTCACTCAAGACCTTCTCAACCATATTGATGCAAAAGGTACTGATGGCTTTGAATACAAAAGAACTTCTAAACGACTGAAGGTTTCAGTAAGCATTGTTAAGACCATAATCCAGAAGCTTCACCATAAACCGGTCATGACCAGGTGCTCCCCACAACATTTCAGACAGAGGAGTGAAAAAAATCATCAGAAGACCAAGTCCAAGAGCCAAGGACCGGCTGTGGAGAGCTACAGAAAGGCAATTGTACAGAGGTACAATTGTAACACCCTGAACCGCCTCATCAACATTTAAACTGGACAGTAAAATACTGGGAGAATAGAATCCGGTCAGATGAGAAGAAAATTGAGCTCTTTGGATGATTGGAGGTCAAAAGGAACTGCATATCAGCCCAGAAACACCATTCAAGAGTCTTGGTGGTGGGAACATCATGGCACTGGACTGTTTTTAAGCACACACAGCACTGGCTCACTTCCTTTAGTTATATAAAATACGAGTGGACAAATGTACCGAGACATTCTTGATAACAACCTGCTGCCATCAGCCAGGAAGATGAAGATGAAACGAAGGTGATCTTTTCAGGAGGACAATGATCTCAAAACACACAGACAAGGAAACTCGACTAGTTTCAGAGAAATAAATAAAGCTGCTAGAACGACCCAGCCGATCACCTGACCTGATCCAACAAAAAAATCTGTGGAAGGAACTAACGCTCAGAGTTCATAGAAGCTTCAAGATTTAAAGTGTGTGTAGAAGAACAGGCTAAAATCACACAATGCATGCGACTAGACTGAAGTCGTCATCACCAACAAAGGCTTTTGTATGACGTATAAATGTAATAAATTTCAGTAAGCATGTGACATCTCGTTATTACACAATTTATGGACGTCTATGGTTGAATTTCACACACTGATTGAACGGGTTGTTGCCGAACATGGTGACGTGTTTAATACTTATTTCTCCTGCTGTATATATAAAGCTATAATTCAGGTCTACATTTATACATATACACTACAAGTTCTGTATTAAAGCTATAAAACACTTATGCTATAATACACCAAGATACACTACAAGATCCTAATTAAGCTCTACATTTACAGCTATAGAGCATTATATAAAGCTCTATATGTATGGTTATAACACTAAGCTCTACATATACATCCACAACACTAAACACTTTATACATGCATTTTAATTAGCAGAACAAATCAAACATGCATCATGACTTGGCAATGTCTTGTTTGGAATTCAACACAAATGTATTTATTGGAACCTCAGGTGCCTCCTTAAATTTCTGGTTTAATAGCTGGTTTTAATCATTTAATATTCTCATGGAAATGTTTTCGTCCAAGGCCAGTGGATAAGCACCTTGTACGGAGTGATTAAATGGAGGAGACATGAACAGGAAGGAGTCGAGACTGGGTGGTTCCCTATTCATACAAAAATAAATGTATTTTCTAGGGTTGTCAAAGTTAACGCGATAACGCAGTAATGCGATCTCAAATTATCACAATAAAAAAAATAGTGCCGTTAACGCAAATTCTAATTTGGCCCTGCGATTCACCCGTAGTTCATGTTGAGGCTTGT
>JAOVVF010000044.1:3573553-3586963 GCA_028565595.1 Duopalatinus emarginatus
CTTGAAAGTTAACTGAGACCGGCTCACACCGAACATACAGCATGTTTGAGTCACTTCATTCACCTGAGTCGATTCACTTGATTCAGTTGAGTCGATTCACTTTATTGCTAGCGTTCACTTGAAAGTTAACTGAGACCGGCTCACACCGAACATACAGCATGTTTGAGTCACTTCATTCACCTGAGTCGATTCACAGGAGTCGATTAATTTTTTCTCTAGTGTTCACTTGAAAGTTGACTGAGACCAGCTCACACCAAACATACAGCATGTTTAAGTCACTTCATTCACCTGAGTTGATTCACTTCCTCATTTAGGAAGTGGACGTGGACTGAGTCAGCTCACCCAAGTGGGACGGTTCTCACTGCCTCACTAGTGTGATGTATGGTCTTTAGTCCGAGTACCTTTGATGTGTGGTTCTACATGGAACCGTTAAGGGTTCTCACTGTGAGACAAACAGAAACATTCACATTATCTAAAGTTTCTCAGAGACCTAGAGGTTAAATCCTTTTGGTCTTTTGGTTTGTCCCAGTTTGAGAAGCCTTAAATACTTGTTGTAGAACCTTTTGTGTACGATTCTTTATAAAACTTTCAAGGGTTCTTTCTGAGAGACAAACAGAACAACACTTTACTTCGTCTAGATCGGGGGTCGCCAATCCTCAGCTCTTTCATCCTCATGCTGCGACTCTGCCAGGCTTAGGAAAATAAATCATAAGTATTTAATTGAAGTTTATTTTATTTGTGTTAGGTTTTTTATGTGCTTCTAAATTGGAAGATTATTGTGGTCTTGAAATATTGAAATAAAATTATATATTAATATTTTCTGTCGCTCAAAATACGAGTCACACTCGCCAAAAGCCACCAAAACGTCATGCATTTATCCAGAATTCCTACAGCCCTGATTTACAGACGCTGTGAGCAGAGGTTCAGGAGCTGAATTCTCATTAACCAGGTCAAATAAATATTCGTGCAGATATTTTGCAAATATTGATTTTTCATTGTTCAGTGAAATAGTGCTCTTTTTTTCTATTTATTTATATAGGTCAAGGCTCTGCTACACACTCCGTAAGCTGATTGAGATATAAGGATGACGGCTCACGGTGTTTTTTTGTTTGCTACATGGATCATTTAAGTTTATCTTTTAATTCATTTAAAAAAAGACCTTCAACTCTTTATTTTAGATGTCAAAAAGAATTTGCGGCTCCCAGTGTTTGTTTTCCTTTCCGTGGAAACTGGCTTCAAATGGCCTCAAATGGTGTTAAAGGTTGTCGACCCCCTGATCTAGAGGAAACAATTTGGCCATTTTCATTTACAAATATCAAAACCATGGAGGTTAGATTGGTTCTTAGGTAGGTTCTCCTTTTGGTTGTTGGAGAACCTTTGGTGTATGGTTCTATCTGTAGCCTTTAAGAGATAAAAAAAGAGACAAACTTAACTTCACTTCTTCTAGAATTAACACTTTACATTTCCAAACATTTAATTTAATTCAATTCAATTGTATTTGTATAGTGCTTTTAACAATGAACATTGTCCCAAAGCAGGTTTACAGAAAAGAGAGAAACAGCAAAACCTGGAGATAAATCTAGTTCTTTTGTTTGTCCTGGTGTTGGAACCTTTGGTGTAAAATCTTAGGTCTACGGTTCTACAGAGAACAGTAGTGATTTATCCCTTATGGAAAAACAGAACACTTTGGTCAGTTCCTTTACTAACTTCAGAGCAATGGAGGGTAAATCTAATTTGTAAGCGCGAGAACCCTCATAGATTCATCGCAGAACCTTTGGTATATGATTCCACATGGACCTTCATCCATTTCCTTTTAAAACCTTAAAAACCTGGAGGTTAAAAGCCTGTTCCTTGGTTCTCCATGTGTCAGTAGATGCCTTGTAGACAAACCAAGGAACGATTCATTCTTCAAGAGTGGTCAGTTCCACTAACCATAGACGAATCCTGGAGTTTGTAGCCAATTGTTTGGCTCCTCCAATAGAAGAACCCTTAAGCATCTGAGTCTGGTGACCAGCAAGATCTGAGGGTCACACAAACACATCTTCAGTGGATTCGACTCGACTGTGGACATGTGGTTCTGTGCTGTCACGGAATAATACGACTCGGAACAAGTAATAGAAAACTGCACACACACACACACACACGTACTGTCCTCTCCATCTGCCAAATATCTGTTGATTTTTATGCATATTTATCCCAGCGATGGTCCTCAGAGACTTTCCGGGAATTGAGGTTTGCTGGTTTTGGAATTGTAAAAGCAGGACCGCTGTTGCTTTAAGCCAGGAACCGGAATGACCCCTGAGGCCAAAGCACTTTTCCTCCGTACTCTCGGGCTGATTTTATTTCCGATAACTCGATCGTCTCCATGCTGGAGGATGCCAGTAGTCCTTAAGCCACAGCCATCGTCCGGCTCGTCTCTGATAAGAATTCTGGAGCTACACGCTTCTGCTGAAATGTTTCTTTACATGCCTGACTGATATTGCAGGTTGACGCGGATGCAACTCATTTCGTTCCTCTCGCTTATCAGTTCCAGGTAGATTTGGACCTCGAGCAGTTATTGAAGATGAACTTCTCCCAGAAAGACAGAGACAATTAAACATCTTATCAAGTTCACTAAATGCCAGCAGAAGATTTTAGAACTTACTGTGATAAACACATGAAGACCACAGAACTAATTACAGGCATTTAGAAGTTACACGTTACACGTACACATAAAACTTCCCGCCCATATGGACGACAATAGTATGGATAATGGGACCTGAATGACTTTAACAAGGACCAAATTGTGACATCTAGACGACTGGGTCGGATCATCTCCAAAACAGCAGGTCTTGTGTGGTGTGTCCCAGTATACACTGCAAAAATGAGTAGTTCCGTAAAGAACCTCCAAGAACCTAGGGGCTCCTCCAAGAACTTAAATGTTCCTCAGTGCTCACAGTGGAAGAACTTTTGGGATGTGGTTCCTCAAAGAACCCATCAGAATTACGATTCCTAGAGGATTTTTACTTGGATATAACTGAGAAGGTTCCACAAAGCACCTTAAGAGGTTCCTCCAGTTTCAAACTGAGGAACCTTCAAAAGTTCCTTTAGTTAACAGTGTACAGGGGTTAGTACCTACCAAAAGTGGACCTTCAGTGGTTGTGTGTCGTGATGATGCCCTTAAAGGACACTGCTAAACATTTAGTTGTTTAGTAAACGCCGCTCCCCCTGCTGGTAATCAATCGAACTGCGTTTCCTATCCATGGGTCTGTAATTGGTGGACGAGGTTTGTTCAAGGCTTCTGGATGGACAAACCGGAGAACCACTGAAGACAGATTTCCAGACAGAACCTTTGCTTACAAGTGGAAGAATGTTTGCTTGACCAGAAGTCTAAAGTCTAAATAAGCAGGAATCTCCTGTAATAATTCATAGCAGGTCACCAGGCATAACGATGATAGCTGAAGAGAACCACCTGGTTTCTGCATGGCGTCTGGGCCCAATTAGTTTATGGGGCACAAAGTTAGTTGAATTCAACTCTCCTAGACAGCGTTCTCTTGCTTTCCAGAGAGAAGGACATGGGTATGTGGGTATGTCCTGTTCTTGCCTTGATGTCTAAGAAGCTTTTACCTTCAGGTTCTTTATTGTGTCTGTTGAACGTGTGGAAGTTTAGATATGATGGCATCAAAAAAAAAAAGGCGACGTCAACAAGACAATCAGAAAAATGGAGGAACGACAAACATGGGGGGGCAAGGCAGAATGAGGGAGAGAGAATGAGAAAGGGAGAAAGACAGGGAGAGAAAGAGGAAGAGAAAGAAAGAGAGAGAGAGAGAGAAAGAGAGAGAATGACTGTGTGGTGGAGATTTGTAGTTTAGCACCAAGGTGTTTTATCAGAATGGACAATTGTGTGGCTGTAATACCACCTACTGACTGAGTGATTTATGGCGTGGAGAAAGTCAGATTCGATCCACGGCGAATTAACCGGTTTCCACTGAAAGTTGTTATCTAGAATAGAAAAAAACCTCATCTCTCTCTTTCTCTCTCTCTCTTTCTCTCGCTCTCTCGGAAACGTGTCAGGCAGCAGTTGATTTATGGCATGTCATATCAGATGGTGGAAACGCCCAGGGACTCGGAGTCTGAGGTATGACGGCCCTTCAGTAGGAGGTACAGAAAGAATAAATGAAGTCCCAGAGTTACCGCGAGACGACTCGCATCATTATCAAGCGTCCCGGGCCAAGTCCACACGCCGCCTAGCAAAGCCTGATGATTCTGTCAAAGGAGCGCTAGTTAATGTTGCCAGCTAAGCATATCAGTGCTGAGCCTTCATAAAAAAAAATAAAAAAAAACTTCTGTTGACACGTCATTACAGTGAAATGAGCTTCAGTGTTCCTGGGGAACGACAAGCCGAATAATTTGTGTTATTCTCGCCACATGCAATATATATGTGTGTGTGTGTGTGTGTGTACCAATGTGAGTAAAGTGTTGTGATGCTAATATATACATTAAATCATCTTATACACAATAATTCCATGACTCGCTAATCTGCGGTTCACTTCTAAATTATTGTTCGATCTTTTAAAATAATTTCCATCATCGGAAAGCGTTACAACACACTTGTTATTAGGAGCCACTAAGACTCATCGACGCCATGTTTACCAAAAAAAATCTGAAAATAAAATATTTTAAACATCTAATAATACTTTGATACAGAACCGCCTGGTTAGCAAAACAGAACCAAGCTAACAGCTAGCTAAACATTTCTGTATTACAAAAATTTGAGCTCTGGATTCTGATTGGGTCAAAAGGTGTTGATTTACTTTTTGTACGTTCTGAAATTCTATTGTAGTTCTAGAAACAACTAACTTTAGAAAAAACTTGTATATCAGACGCTGCATTAAGAACATACAGATTAAACGTTTTTAAGTGCTACTGTATATTGATGGAAGGAGTCTCCAGTTTCAGAAGAATTCACACCTTTACAGTTTTTATTAGCAACAAAAACAACAATTTTTAGTATTAAGTTTAACCGCATGAGAATTAAGTGAGCCAGGAAATAATGGTACGTTAAACTGAACTGCACACTAGTAAAAATTTTAAGTGTTGTAGTAATAATTTTAATAAACATGAGAAAAACAATAAAAAATAAAATATTATTATTATTATTAACATGTTTTTTAACAAAAACAAAACTTTTGTTTAATTTTTTTAATAAGTATTATATTTATCATTTTAAGATAATATTTACATGGTTTACTTTTGTCAATTATCATTATTATAGTTATTATTATTATTATTATTACTATTATTATTATTATTATTATTTTTTGGTGTGTGTGTGGAACAGATCTGACAACCCAACCCGTGACTCCCGCTTTAAAACAAAGTGGGTTTCAGAAGTTGACATTTAAACTCCAAGCCGAAGCCGATTTATAATTTGTATCTGAAACCTTTAAAGCGACTCGGTGTCTCCAGATGATCGTTAGTTGTGCTCTTAAGAAGTTCTGCGTGGAATTTGAAATGTAAATGAGATGTTAATGAGACTGTAGGTTCACACCTGAAAGTGTCCCGTCATATCAGGGGTCACCAACAAATTGGACAAAGTCTGTGGAGTAAACTGAGCTCCGTGCCTCATTAGAATTCCAGCAGGTTCACACTGGAGATGAAACGGATCAACCGCAGCTTGATGTGTGCAGCTGAAAATATCCAGGAAGAGTTTAAACACCTCTGGTGTGTGATTTCCTAATGATCCTCAGGCCTCCATTTACATCTCGTTATCATCACAAGTTGTTTGTTAAAATGGAGGAAAAGGTCGTTTGGGCAGAAATGTGTGAGGAGAGGACAGGAGGGACAATTAGAACTCCAGGTAGAACAAACAAATCACCAAGAAAAAACTAACAGGAGAGAAGAAAAAATTACACCCAGTTAGTTTCTTTCAGTTTTCAGTTCTAGTGCCGTAGAACATCATGGTTCTACTTAAAGAGTTATATATATATACATATACATTTAACCAAATTTTACATTTTATTAATCAGTAAAAACTATAGATGAATTATACCTACTACAATGTGACCACTGTTGTACTTACTTGCCTATAAAAACTTTGTAAAAATCAATAAGTAAATAAATAAAAGATTATGGACAAATTAAATAAACTGATAGAAAAAAAATAATAAAATACATTTTTTAAAAATCTATAAAACTTAAGATAAAAAAAATGTACATCAGTCAGTTAAGTACCTTGGTGATTTCTTTTTTTACCATATAAATAGTAAAAAGTAAATACAACAAGATTACTTTGAAAATAATTAATTAAAATAATTAATTTAAAAGAATTATACATATTTAAAAAATAAAAATATTATTAAATATAATATAAATGAAGTTAAAGTTAAGTTGAAATTATAAGTGAATTATGAGAGATGTGATTCTGGAATAAAACAAATTATAAATAATAATTTTAATAATAATGTATTAAAATAAATTATTGTTTGAACTATATGCTAAAAGAACTCATACTAAATACCTGGCTGATCAACTGATTCTACTTAGATCCAGCTTTAGTGTCCACCTGAAATCAGTTCCACAAACATAACAGAAAACTCACGTAACCGCGAGTAACCATGAGTAACCGCGAGTAACCGTGAGTAACCATGAGGTCTCCTGTCATGTACCATCTCTTATTAAAAGTGAACTGAGACCTTACAGTGGAAAATAATTATGCAACTAACTAAATACATTATCGTGTAAATTATGTGATTCATATGCTAAATGCTAGCGTCCTGCTAAAGTCAGATTAGCAAACCAAGCTAACTGTACATACAGTCAGAGACATTGACATTTATTTCACCTCATACCTCATGTCTCTCTATGCATTTAATGACAGGTCGTAGATGACATGATAGTACAAAAACATGCTGATTTTTTTTTACCTAGCTAGCACAGTTAGCGCATTTGCTAATCTGTAATCTGTACATTGTGTATTTTGTTCCCTGTGAGTCTGTAGTCGTGTTGTTTTTCTGTATTTAAACACTCGCCTTTACATTTAATTCAGCAGCAGTTCGAAACCTCAATTAACACCTCGTTAGAGTCGTTAACACCACATTAGCGTAATTAGCACAGCATTATCTTAATGACACTGTTAGCCAGTTACTTTTTTCATGTGATCGAACCGACTACTTAGATCACCAGCAGCGTGATTAACTAGCAGCCTAGCGACCGGAGAGAAACAAGGAAACTAAACTTAAAAAGCTTTAATGAGGGTCTGGTTGATACACAGTGATGGACAGATTATCACTGAGTATTAGCATGGTAATGCTACATCATTACAGTTAGCATCCACACTGTCAAAAGAAAACAAAAACATGAAAATTAAAGTAAACATTACTGAATTATTAAACTTAGAAAAATCCTGGAAAAATGAAAAATGTTTTAAGGTGGTTAATTAAAAATGGTCACATAAAATAAAAAAATGAAATAATGGAAAGATTAAGAGACTATTTATGGTAATAACTAAATAAATATATTTAAAATTATATTTAAATAAAGCAAAATTGTAAAAAGAAAAATTAAGGATAAAAGATTCAATCAAATTTAAAATCATAAATTAATAGCTTTTATTTCTTAATATATACTATAACAATAATCAAAAGTATCAGTTAATCAGATATATTTGTTGTTCTATTAATTTTTTTTTATTATTGAATAATAACATTAATAAATTCATAACCCATGTAGCAAATTCTTTTCCATGTTCCTTTTTTTTTTGCAACAGTCGCCTCATCTGTTATAAATGTTTTCTTGTTTCATTCTCTAAGGACTTCAAAGTCCAACATCCACCATTGGTTTTAATTTCCATTTCCTCTCGTCCACGTGTGCAGCCGTGTGTGGCTAATTCACATCATGCCAAAATGCTAAACGCCTCCATATATTTAAACTGATCACGGATCGCTGAAATCTGTAGCCGTTACACAATTGCGCACATGTATGTGTGTGTGTGTGACATTTAAATGCATAGCTTAGAGTCCATAAGTCACCTGCACCTCAGCATGTCCTCTGGGACGCCGTACGATTGAAATGAACCTGTGGTTAATTGTCACGTCGGAGCAGAAAATCCCAGACGTGTTTATTACGCAGTCTTTCATCAATTTAAAAATGTCTAAACGCACTTGTGTAAACACACCCGTTTTCCTCCTCTGTGGGTTGTGTTTTCACACACACACACACACACACACACACACACTATAGTATAAGTTGACGTTTTTTTAACATGTAAGGAGTCTCTAGTGTTAGCGCCTTGAAACAGTCCGAGCTAAAGCAGTAACTTTAACGCTACATTCACGCTAACATGTGGGTGTGGCCCGGTCCTTAATGAGCAGCAGTTCTAAAGCTAACACAAATGTAACAATTTAGCGTGATTAGATTAGCTTATCGTTCAGAAAGCGTTGTATTTCTTCGTAACGCTTTTATACACATTTACTGTGAGACTGCAGACAAACAGAACCACGTCCATCATGCATTTCTCACGTTTTTACTGAATGGATCGTACATGTACACTGATATATCACACTCACACAGCTTCTATTAATAGAGAGAGAGTCTGATCTAGCGTCTGGTGTCGCTGTGCCCACAGGTTCTCCATCACGCTGATTGCAGGCTGAATTAAAGAAGCTGCTGCTGCTCTGTCGTCCGTCTTCCGTGAACGATGACGCACGCCTCCACCGCCGTTGTGATTTATGACCTAAACCGGCGTCACCTTCCTGAGGAAAGAGAAATCATCAGAAATAAAAATGAGGTCTAAAAACAGGCAGACATCAGCACATGTCAGATAAAACTGAGATCAGATCCAAACACCATCGCTTAGAAACACAATCAGTCATTTTTACTTCACATAAATTATTACTGTGATTAATTATTATTCAAAATTGAGATCAGTTATTCTGATATCGATGTCATAAATAATTATTATTGTGATAGATATCGCAATATCAAAATTGTGATAAATTATATTATACAGTGATATTGATAGTGCAGTAAATTAGCATTGCGATATTGAGATTTATTATTATTATCGTGTATCGATATTGCAATAAATTATTGTTGTGATAAATTGTCGATACTGTTATAAACACTGATATAAAAACGCCTAGTGAACTGTGGTCTAAGATTTAATTCCAGTCAATACCTGGAGGTAAACCGTGATGAGAAACACACGAAGTTAAAAACGTTAATGTTAATATTAAACATTTCTGTGTTATTGTTTTGCCTATTATGTGAACAGATTGAATCACGGCTCAGTTTTAATCTGTCTCCTAATTTAGAGTAGCCGGAGGTGACAATTTCCTCTCCCCCACACACACACACACACACACACACACAAACACACACAGGCACTGTGTGAGGACTCGCTCATATTCACTCACAATTTTGACCAATCAGACGGCAGCGTGATTACGGTAAGGTGCATCGTAGCGAAGTATCGTCACACACGCGTTTCCCGAGAGTAACAGCTGGAAGCCAGATGCGGAAAATCAAACATGCGGAAAGGGAAAGTAGATTTTTATGTAAATTCGATGACAATTTGACAAATGAGCCGACGACAGACGAGAAGACGGAGGGATACGACACCACTCCACACCACACCACAGTGTAACTCAGCCGCGAGAGTGAAATAATCAGGAACGACGAATGATGAAGAAACGATCTGTAGAGTTTGATTACTAAAATAAATGTCCTTCAGTTCTAAGTTCTAATCGACTGAGATGTAGAAAGAACTGTGTATATATACTGTGTATATATATATAGTGTGTGTGTAGAGTGGGGAGTCCTATATCAAAATCCTATATAGAACAGTATCTTCCACACATCTATCCAATACACATGTACCTGATAAATACTCCTTAAATAAACCACCTGTATTCTGTATTTAAGGATCCTTTGGTTGCCCCGTTAAAGAACTGTTAATGATTGTATGTAGAAGCCATAAACACAAAGTTTTGTTTTTTTTAAAGGGTTCAAGTAAAAACCATTCAGGAGGCTAAAAACCAATAATCATCTAATGAACCCTTAATGAAAATGTTTTTATTTTTCAGAAAAATCCTAGAACTCTTTTCTTCTGTGGTCCATCAGGGGAACCGCAATAACGTTTGTTTCACCAATCAGAAATGGGTCTAATAGAACATCCGAAGAAAGATTCTTAAAAACACTTTTACTTTTTGTCCAATTATAGTTACATTCAATAAAACCTCCTGACCAATCAGAGTACAGAACCGAATATTGCAGAAAATCATCCAAGTAAACAAAATTCCAGGTTCTAAAAGAAACTTTGTTAACCCAAGTTTTTATTAAGCTTTTTTTCTGTTCACACGAAAAAATAAATAAATAAATAAATAAATGTATTTTTTCAGTGAAGCTGCTGAACTGATGCAACCGAGTACAAGCCCTGATGACCGCTGTCTGGACAGTCGAATGGGTTATGGTCACTGAACATGCTCCACTTCATTAGCTTCTACAAGCTAATCCGGGTTTGTGTTAGAACCATTAAAGGTGCTCTGTAAAACCCTCGAGAATCTTTTCCTCAATCACAAAAGATTACACATAGAACTTCTTTAGTTAGACTGGGAACCCATAAAGTGTCCAATAAAGAACCCATAAATAACCCATTTCTACTCAGATTCTTGAGGTGAACCCTTAAAGGTTCTATACAGAACTTTCCAACATATGGTTGAAACTTTCAGTACTGTATGGAGGCTTAAATAATCAACAGAACATTTTAGGAGCTTTTGAACTCTTCTGACTGCTACTTTTTCATTTCATTTTCTCAGTAGAACCTCAAGTAAAGCAGCATTGAAAGAGTGGGAACCCTTTAAGATTCCATCTAGAACCCTACAACATAAAGCGTGTTTGCTTCATTAGTGCTGACTGGTTCCCTGTAGAAGATTTTGGACGCTATAAAGAATCCATTTAACCTTCTACACTCTTTAAATGTTATCTAGAACCCTTTAACAACATGTGTAGAACCTTTAAGGGTTCTTCAGCCATCTCTCTTTGGGAAAGCATTTAAAGATTCTGCGTGAAACTCAACAACAAAATGTTTACTGGAAAGTGTTTTCAGCTAAAACCTTTCAGGAGGTTACTGTGAGAACATTTATTTATCTGCAGAACCTCTGAGAAAACTACTGAAGGACGAGTTTCTGCTTTTTACTTTAGATTTCAGCCATTCTAGGAGGTCTAAGATTTCCCAGTTCACTGATACACTGATCCACCCCTCCCAAAAGCAGGATTCATCCACAAAGACTCAAAGTTGCAATGCTAAAAAAGAGGTTAGCCCAAAAAAATTGGCAATCCAGGAAGATGATGTAGAAATAAATAATCTGAGATGTTTTGACATTTAGCAAACCTTGATTAGCCTCACGGATTTATTACATTTTCTTTTTAATTGTTCATAGCAGCTACAGTTCATAACCAGATTTAGCTAAAATACAGGAAACCAGATTAGCTAGCTAGCGATCTAGCACGCAGCAGTTACAGATGCGTTTTTATGTTGGAAAGAAACGTGGCAAAGTTGATTTTAACATCTGCTGACAGGAACAATATGAAGTGATGGAAAATGAACTGTGGCTGTAAATATTTACAAATTCTCCTTCTTGCTCATCTTTAACTATCAGGTTATAATTGTTAAATTAGCATAGCTAGCTGAGACTCCAGGCTAACTCTTGCTAGCTAAACTTCTACTAACAACCTGCCAAAAAAGTTCTTGGAGGTGAAGAACCCTTGAAGAACCCTGTCCAAGAGTGAACCCAGTAAATTATCTTCATAACCACAACTGCAGCAAATTTACTGATGACTAGTGTTTTATTCATCATAGCTTTTATCTGTTTACAGTTACCTTTAAGATTGTTCTCTCACTTTTTTTTTTTTTACATAAAATCCATAAAAAAGTGCTGACACTGGAGACTCCTTCTGTAACTATCACAAACATCTCCTTATAGAACTTTGTAACATGTTCATATATACCTGAGATTTACTATCAGACCTGCTGTTTGAGAAAATTCCAAAATCCATTTTCCTGAAAAGTGTTCAGATTCCACAATTCAGGTTGTGAATCCATTCAGAACCAGTGTCTCCATCATGGGAAAAAAAAATAAAAATTCCATCTTGATTTTCTCCGCTCTGGATCCATGCTCTCGATAAAAAAAGGACACATTTCTGTTTGGGAAAGGTCGCAGACAGATGGGAATATTCAGACCTGATCCAACCGATCTGTGTAGTAAAGTCCAACTTAGATGCAGAGAAGCTTCCTGAAAATATTCCGGCTCTGACATATGAACAGAAACTATACAAAAAAAAATGATTATGGAATATTCCAAATCAGACACAGATTCCCGTTATATCCAAACTTCCACACTTACTTTACATCATCACCCTTTTAACTAAACACATCTCACAATTCCTGATACATCCCATCAGATCCACTACGGTCTGGAGTTTTCCGGTTCTCCATCCATCTCCAGACGAGAGTGCGGAATGAAATAAAAATAAACGGATGGCGATGCTGCAGCCTGCTCAGATTCGGAGAGTCTCTAATACTCCGGCTTTTCTCTCTCCTGAGGAATTTCCAGGATTTTTCCCGGAGATCAGTCGCGCTATCCATGGAGCAGACGGAACGCTGATCCTGAGGTTCTCCGTGTGGATGAGAGAGAGAAAGAGAGTGAGAGCGTGTTCTCCGTTCCTCTTCATGCCGGAGTTTGAGGAGAAGGTGATTCAGGATCAGGCGGACGGAGGGAACGTGCTGTTCCTCTTACGTAAGCTGGATGGCAGCAGTACGACTCGGAATGATTGAGACGGGAAGAGAGACAGGAGAAATGTAGAGGAATGACAAATGAACTCACTGTCGCTTTTTCTTTCCTTCTTCTAACCACACAGTCTTTTTCTCTCTTTTATTTTTGTTTCTCTGTTTTTGTCTTGCTTTTTTTTTCACACATAAAATATGCACATAAAAATGTATATTTAAATATATTTTTCAATTATTTTTATTTTCCCTTTTATTTGTTGTTTTTCTTGCCCCTCAAAATTAACAAAGAATGGAAAAATGGAAATAGCAGCAGAAGATAGAGAATTAGGTCTGCCAAGTTACCATGGCAACCAGGCCAGACTCAACAAATGCAAGTGTGATGCTAAGCGACACACACACACACACACAGTCATTATCATACCAGCTACATCATGTCTTATTTTATCTCTGAAACAATCAAATTAACCACATGAACAGATGAAGTGTGTCATGTATTGTATTGTATTGTATTGTGTTTATTTATTTATTAATCTGTGTTGTGTATTGTGTGTACTGTTTAATGTGGGTGCTGTACGCATTGTGTGATATATTTATTGTAAGTTGTGTGTATTGTGCATGTGTGTGTGTGCGTGTTGTGATTGATG
>JAOVVF010000044.1:3595999-3607374 GCA_028565595.1 Duopalatinus emarginatus
AGGAGAGAGTATAGAGGAGTAGAGGAGAGAGTATAGAGGAGAGAGTATAGAGGAGTAGAGGAGAGAGTATAGAGGAGTAGAGGAGAGAGTATAGAGGAGTAGAGGAGAGAGTATAGAGGAGAGAGTATAGAGGAGAGAGTATAGGGAAGTAAGGGAGTCGAAACAAAATTGTTTAGTGCATTTCTAAATATAGTGTATAAAATTGGAGTGTATAACTAGTGCAGTTTTTCTACTTTATATAAATAACCTGTGACAGATCAGGTTTTAAAGCACAGCCTGACTGTATTATACAGATCAGAAAACCTGTCTATAAAAGTGTTTATATTAAGATTATATAAACCTGTCAGTTATTCTATAGACAGAAAACAACACACATTTGCTCCGCCCACTTTTAGGTCTGAAATTAGTTAATGCCAAGAACAGCCTGGGCTTCCCTGGATGTCCTCATCGGGCATCCATATCATGAAGATGAACCTGGATGACTTCTACACACACACACACACACACACACACACACGCGCGCGCGCGCAATGCCTGAGCTGCTCCAGATGGCAGGCTGTGATCATTTATTTATGAGGAAGTTCACAGAGTTCTGCCAACCTCCACTCTGAGCCACCCACCACCCACCACCTACCCAACACCCACCCACACAGACACACACGCACACACACTCTTCTGCACTCAAAACGGCAGCACCCATGGAGGTTTGACTAACAATCAATGCTAAGCATATTTACAGCATAACTTCAGTCAGAATCGTGTTTTTCTTAGAATTTAACAAGACATATGAGGTAAATGTTGATGTTCCAAACAAATCATTTTCACTAGTCCACGGTTCTGTTTAAATGACTATTTATAACGTAATTTTAGTCGCACAAAGTCTTTTCTTACATCTGAGGTAAACTTTACGTCTGAGGTAAACTTTACATCCGAGGTAAACTTTACATCCGAGATAAACTTTACATCCGAGGTAGAGTTTACGTCTGAGGTAACCTTTACGTCTGAGGTAACCTTTGCATCTGAGGTAACCATTACATCCGAGGTAAACTTTACATCCGAGATAAACTTTACATCCGAGGTAACTTTACATCCGAGGTAAACTTTACGTCCGAGGTAACCTTTACATCCGAGGTAAAATTTACGTCTGAGGTAACCTTTACATCCGAGCTAAAATTTACGTTCGAGGTAGACTTTACGTCTGAGGTAAACTTTACATCTGAGGTAAACTTTACATTGTCCATATCCACTATTTGGCCAGCAAGTGTGTTGATGTTTTTTCAGTACAGCAGAGATGGTGGATATTAGCATTTGATGCTAAGTGTAATTACAGTGTGTAAGTACAGTTTTTTTCTCTTGTTGTAAAGCCGTTCGTCAGCAATGTAAATGCTCATCTGAGGTAAAAGTTGTCATGTCTCTAATGTAATTAGCTGTTTAATTGACTATTAACAGTGTAATCTTAGTTTCAAACCTTATTTGTAATAGTTTACCAGTACCTCTGAGGTATCTGCTCATGTTCCTGATATTTCTGTCTAGTTTCTACTGTAATTTAGATTGAATATCAAACTACTATAAACTACACTTCAATTTTAGTCACATAAAGACTTTTATTTTATTTTTTTTTACTACTTTACCAACATGTTACAGTTAAATGCTGATGTCACGGTGTCCACATTCTATACAGATAAATCGTTAGCCTTAATTTACGCTAGGTCTTTGTATTTCTTGGTTGCTTAGCGACATTGTACACAGAAACGTAAATAACTGGTCGTTTCACACTGGTTTTCAATTGGGTTACCATGTGCAGAGTTAGCCTGCGATGCCAAGTGAAATTACTGTTTAACGTTAGTTAATTTAAAGTAATCTGAGGTAAATGTTGACGTTCGTGACAGTTTGGTTTCATTCACACTGTCTTCAGTGTTTAAGAAATCTACAGCCATGGGTGGAGGAATGTAAATCATTTCCCATATGCTAGCTGTAAATATTATGTAGCCCCTTAAACACATCACACACGCCTTGATGTTTCAGACCTAGCGAGGTTATTGCTGCTGAAGTCCCTCAGCATGAAGAGCCACAGTTGAAACACACACGTGTATATTTTGCCAGATGTGGTGTGTTGAAATATAGGAGGGACGTCAAGCTCACACACTCGACCTCTGTGTTCTGATTCGTTTAGGTCCTGTGAGGAAAGTCAGATTCACATGTTTCAGCAGGTTTTATTTAGCTTTTGGGAAGAGTTTCCTTTCACGCCATGTGTACATGTACCACCCAAAATCCAATCTACAGGCTTCAAACAGCCGGGAAGAAACAAGAACATATATATTTAAAGTGGATATAGTTAAAATACACACACACACAAACACACAAAGACACACACACACACACACACACACACACACACACACACATAAAACACAAACACACACGTGTTGTTCTTATTCTTCTTCTTATTATTATTATTATTATTGTTGTTGTTGTTATTAACCATTATCCTTGGCTGTAATAAAATACAAAAACAATAATATTCTAAATCTAAATATCCTGAGCTCTGCATACTTTATTTATTTTATTTATTTATTTATTTATAACAATTATAAAGTAAAATTAATTGGGTTCTGAAATAAAACAAAAACCTGTTTATCTACATAAAGTCCTATTTACACAATACACAAATTATAAATACACATTTTTTCTTTCTCTCTCTCTCACACACACACACACACACACACACACACACACACACACACACACACTTCTGTCCTTCTTTGTATTGTAATGTTTTAATTACTATGTAAAGCACTTCAGTAGCTCTGTGTAATCACGTCTATATAAATGACATTTATTTTTATATTCTAGTTTTTTCCTCTGGCGTTTTGCCGACTCAGCACTTCTGCCAGTCATCAGCATGGATTTGATTGTGCTGCGGAAACTCCTTCCTAAACAGATCCGACAATTCCTACCCATATGTTCCTTTTCTTTCCATTTCCACACAAACAAAATCATAACGCGTTTGTTTACAATTACGGGCAAGTAGTCACGATTTTAAGGGGTTAATAAAGATTTAATGTTCAGAGGGTGGAGATTTACACAGCCGCCGCTTTATGACTCAGTAAAACAGGTGGAGGAAAATGTGCTTAACGAAGCCCAAGAGCTGGTAAAAAACATTTTTTCCCCTGGAAGTTTCTGCCGTTAACAAGTCCATAAAGAAACATTACGGTGTGTGTGGCTTCGCTTTGATGCACAACTCAACACATTTTATTTTCACACTATTTTTCCAGGCAGTTCACCAGTTTGACCAGAAGGGACGCTGTACTAACTAAATGTAATAATATTAAAGTTACAATGAAATGTGATTTTTTTTTCTTTTTGCGATATTTACTGGGAAACAAATCAGTTTCATGTTTTAATGAACACAAACACTCATTAAAATACATGACTTACTTTTACATTTCACACCAGCAACACACTGAACATCTGGAAACATTGTGTTTTTGTGACCTTTGTAACATTGTAAAATAACATTAGTATTGTTCAGCATTTTCAGTCATGATGGTTTGTCTTTAAATCTTTAATATATTTAATAAAATAAATAAATAAAATTTAAAAAATAAAATAAAAATCATCATTAATTCCCACAACTTCAAATAAATAAATAAATAAATAAATAAATAATTTTTAATAAATAAATAATAATAAAAATACTATGTAACTTGTACATATTTATTAACATGAATCATTATATAATAGTACCAACATTTTTTAATAAAAACGTAAGCATGTTATTTAATATTTATTTATTCTCCACTTAAAATGTATTAAAGATTAAAAATCTCGTTTACTTGTTCTGATGTAATTTACACTCGCCAAAAAAAAAAGTAATTAAGTCTTTAAACTCAACATCGATCACTTTAACGTTTAGCATAACGTCACTAATTTTAACGTCACTAACTTTTTTTTAAAATAATAAACTGTTTGGGGATGTTAACATCCAAGATTCCACATACACACCCTTTTTAATACACAATAAAATTAATAACATTAAACTAAAAAATAAAAACAATACCAAAGTAAAGAAATTAAAATTATAATTTAGTTTTTAAGAGTGAAATTTTCTTCTTATTTTCAGTCACTCGGTGGTTCAGATTTCTGTTTTGGTGTCCAGAACACTGTGAGTTCAGACTGTAAAGCCTTCAAGCAAAAACCCTCAACCTTAACGGCTCAGCTTTATTTATTTATTTATTTACTTGTTTATTTATTTCCCTTTCGATTTTTCACTCTCTGAGTTTCCTGGAGTTTTTGGCTGCCCTTTCAGAACAATACGGGGAAAAAAAAAAAAAAAAAGAAAAACCTTCCACCACGTTCCTCGCTGCACAGTAAAGCACGACGAAGGTCAAAGGTCACCGTGGTCTCGACTTCTGCCCTTTTCTGAAGAGTTCAGCAGTTTTCCCATGATGCAATGCTATCATCTGCCAAGTCCTGTTCAGGCCTGGTTGGACGTGATGAATGCAGCTCTGGAACTTCCTGAGAAGGAAGAAAAATGTTTGAGTTTCTACTGTAATACTTTATATTTCACTTTGTGTTCAAACAGATAAACAGATGAAGACTCAATTAAAGGCAGATGCTATGATGCTAATGTGACGCATCCGATGTGATCCATCAATGTACAAATACAAATATCTTATTGTTTATTGAAGAAAAATAATTAGCGAGACAATAATTTAGCTCAATATCGCTCGCTAGCTTTAGCTGAGAGGTTAGCTTGTTGTCGCACTACGTTTAACATAAACTCCAACAAACTGCTCTGATTTCCCAGTGAACCCTTCAGGCTGATGATGTCATCACTCGGTGAGTTTTTTCCAGCCTCCCTCAGGCATCATCATCATCATCATCCCATAACTTTAGCTTTAATTGTCGGGTAAATTGCGCTGCGGTGAAGGAACCACCTTCATGACGTTCACCATCGGAGACGTTCACCCGCCACAACAAAGGATGCGCGTGAGTGTGTATTGCTAGTGTTGGGTTCTCAGAGGGTTCTGTGCCAGGATTTAATCAAAAGCAAGGGTTCATGAGGTTTTACACACACACACACACACACACACACACACACACATTTAGATGGTAACCCACAGAGCTGCCAGAGTTTCTTGAAAAGCTAATGAGTGCTGCTGTTAGCATGATTCTGATTGTGCTAAAATTATAAAACACCAGATGAACTGATAACAATAACGATGGGAAAAGGCCAAGTTTGGTTAACCTGAAGTAAACAAATTTCGGAATACAGAATATAAACATGCATGGAAAAATAAATACTACAGAATACTAAAGTGTAGCGTAGCTAAGTATACAAAATAAAGTGTACAGAACTTTAAAGAGTGAAGAATCCTGAAGTTTATGGAGTACTGAAGTCTACAAAGTACTGAAAGTTTATAGAGGTGTACAGGACAGTGACGTGTGCGGAACACTGACGTGTGCGGAACACTGACGTGTGCGGAACACTGACGTGTGCGGGACACTGACGTGTGCGGGACACTGCCGTGTGCGGAATACTGACGTGTGCGGGACACTGACGTGTGCGGAACACTGACGTGTGCGGAACACTGACGTGTGCGGAATACTGACGTGTGTGGGACACTGCCGTGTGAGGAATACTGACGTGTGCGGGACACTGACGTGTGCGGGACACTGACATGTGGGACACTGACGTGTGGGACACTGACATGTGTGGAAAACTTAAATATAAGAAATACTGAGAATGTCTGAAACACTGAAATTCAAGGAATATTAAAAGTGTAATGAAGTTTAAAGAATACAGGATACTCAAGTATAAGGAATACAAAAGTGTTCCGAAAACTAAAGAATACGAAACGTTCCTTAGAACTGTATTAAATAACAAAACGTGTGAAACAGTGAAGTTTACGGAATACCAAAGTGTAGAAAATACAGTGTACAGAACAGGAAGGTGCCCAGAACACTGAAGTACACGGACTACTAAAGTGTACAAAAAAAACATCGAAATGTAAAAACCATCAAAGTGTACAGAATTCCGAAGCATACAGAATAGCAAAGTGTGGGAACTAAGGAAGTGTTTACGGAATACTGTAATACTTTTTTTTTTACACAGGAAACACATTGTAGTATCATCATCATCATCATCATCATCAGTCATGTGTTAAACAGACGCATTTTTCCTCTCAGGTCAGGAGATGGGATGACGTTCGGAATGGGATGATGTTCGGAATGGGCTGATGTTTGGAATGCGCTGTGTTCGGAATGCACTGATGCTACGTCACGCTTTATCGTGCAGGCGTTTCAGGACACGTACAAGGTTTTTCGTCCTACATTCACACATGTGCTGTATGTTGTCAGCTCATTTGTCAAATTGTGACAGCGTGCACATAAAAACATCGTTCTGTTCATGTACCGACTTCCAGCTGTTCAACACATCTGTCCTGCTGCTCCAGAGGTGCCATGATGCTGTATATCGATACGTTACTCAAGATTTTCGGTAGAACGTCTTTCCTCACGTGGACACGCCATTTCCAGAGTGTGTTAATATGAAAGTAAGGATGATTAGAGTTTGTAAGTTAGTTTTATAAAATAATATAATATTAAAATAACCTGCGATCTTTAATAAAACCTCATTACGAGTCGTGAGTCTGAACGCAATTAAACATAATCCTCAGAGGATGAAGTAAAGCCTGTTAATACGTTTCTTTACTGCACTTGTGACTATATTAAAACTAATAATACAATATCCAGTGTGTGTGTGTGTGGGGGGGAGGGGGGGGTCGTAGACCTTCCAGCTTCTCAGGCATACGAAATGAAGGTTTCTCTCATTATACAGTCGGAGTCAGACTCCAGCCTCTCAGCGGGACGTCAATAACAAACAAACCGGAGTGAATAAAGATCGGATTACTGCGTTTTGGCTGCGTAGGCAAGAAACAATAAAATCAACACTTTCAGCATTGATTATGATAAACAGCAGCCACTCGCCATGTGACAACATGAAGGAAGGGAAGAAGGACGGTGCCGCATCATTCCAGTCCCGGAAGAATATCACTATGGAAACCTCAGGAAGTTAGAGGTTTTGAGCTGGTGAAGTTGTCATTTATGACTATGTTTAATAATCCTAAAGATTTAACCAGTTTAACCAACCAAAGTGTATGGAAAAGTGTAGCATGACAAAGTGAAGCAGAAGAAATTGTGAAGTGTACAAAATAGCTAAGCATATGGAATAGTGAACACGGAATAACAAAACATACGGAATAGCAAAGTGTTCAGAATGACGAAGTGCGGGATAGGCAAGCATACAGGATAGGGAAGCGTGTGTTATAGGGAAGCGTCTGGTATAGGGAAGCGTACAAGGTAGGGAAGCGTTGTCGGATAGGGAAGTGTGTGGTTAAGGGAAGCATGTGGGATAGGGAAGCGCGTGGGATAGGGAAGCGTACGGGATAGGGAAGCGTATGGGATAGAAAACCGCATGGGATAGGAAAGCGTACAGGATAGGGAAGCGTATGGGATAAGGAAGCATATGGGATAATAAATCGTATGGGACAGGGAAGTGTATGGGACAGGGAAGTGTATGGGACAGGGAAGTGTATTTGGATAAGGAAGTGTATGGGATAAGGAAGTGTATTTGGATAAGGAAGTGTATGGGATAAGGAAGTGTATTTGGATAAGGAAGTGTATGGGATAAGGAAGTGTATTTGGATAAGGAAGTGTATGGGATAGGGAAGTGTATTTGGATAGGGAAGTGTATGGGGCAGAAAAGCATACATGATAGGGTCATGTACATGATAGGAAGCGTATGGAACAAGTAAGTGTATGTGGTAGAGAAGTGTACATGATAGGAAGTGTATAGGACATGAAAGCAACCTGGTCAGGGAATCGTACTGGATATGAAAAGCATTTGGGATAGGAAAACAACCAGGATAGGATATCATACAGGATAGGGAAATGTACAGAAGAGTGTGAAGTGAAGTTTGTAGTGATGTTTGTGGTCAGAAAAGTGAACAGGAGGAAACACTGTTAGATTTCAGATTAAAAGGAGAAAGACAGTGTGTGAGATTAGGAGACTTAAAGCCTCTAGTGGCCTAAAGGAGAATTACACATACTACACACACACACACACACACACACACACACACACACACACACACACACACACACACTACACTACACTGAATGAATGAATGGATCGATAATAAAGGTGGATGTGTGATTAACAGATTGACAGGTAGGAAAATGAAGTTGGGTAAAAGGAAAACTGGATGAACAGCTGGATAAAAGATACATGTACAGAAAGATGAACAGCTGGATGGGATGGATACATGGGTGAAGGAAAGCATGTATGATATGATAGATGATTAAAAATCTGTATAAAAAAGAATGAAATTGAATTAAGGATGGATGGAATAAAGAAGAAAGAGCAGATGGAGGGATAGACGGACGGATGTGGATCTTAAAGGTTAAAAATGAAACATGACCTGTAAATTCTTGCAGAAATATAATAAACTAAAATTTTAAAAAATAAAATAAAAATAGGCTATTTTTTTTGGCTGACGTTATTTATTTTTTGGGTTTTAGAATTTATTTATACACATTTTATTTTTATTAAAAGCCGTGTTTAAAAAAAAAAAAAAAAAAGTCATGTTCATGCTTCCTTCCAGGCATTTCTTTACATTTATATATTTATTTGTAAATAAATTCTCACGTCATGTTAGTGAAGCAAAAATATAAATAATATCAAAAAAAAAAAAAAAGCTCCAAAAACACCACCTTCACATCCGAATGAGTTTCATTTCGCCTCAGGTAACAAAACCTGACTCTCGCACAGAAAAGCCTTTAATTATCATCTATCGCTCCTGCACTAAATCTGGAGATATTTACACACCAACACGTTTGGAATTCTGATCTCCACCTCGCTTAAATCCCAGACCGCCGTCTCTCTTTTTTTCTCTCCCTCTTGCTAAATCAGAGCCGAGTCTGGATCATGCTAATTGCTGGTGGTACCTCGGGGCTCGAGCCATGAGCTCATTATTTTTTACCTCTAGAAGGCCCTCACAAACAGCAGGCCCACAGAGGGAGTGTGTGTGTGTGTGTGTGTTTTCCCCATAAAGGAGTTTCTTTTCATTTTCTACCATAACAAGCAAGTCAAATATAGCCGCAGCTCATTTTTCAAAAAAAAAAAACACAAAATAAAAATAACAATAATAATAAAATATAAAAAGAATAGAGAAATGTGGAGAGAATCACAGCTGGCTGTGTGATTTTACGCATGAGAGGCAAATCTTCACTTTAATTAGCTGCTATATTGAGACACTGACATTAAATTTCTGATTTTCTTTTTTTTTTAACTCATTATTCCCTTTTTTTTTATCTCGGAGAGCTGTGCATTTTAATTAAACGGAGGGCAGCGGTGACATCGGCTAATGCTTAAGGAAACACACACACACACACACACACACACACACCCTTCTTCATCCATGTAGCTGTCCAATTATCCACTTAAACATTCCTTCCTGCTATCCAATCGTTTATTTATTTATTTATTTATTTTCATACATTTACTAGACAAATGGATAAGTGACAGGATAAAGACCTGCCTAAATAGATGGATAAATAAAAAAAAATAAAAATAAATAAATAAATAAAGACCTGATACCCAGGCAGACGGGTAGATATATTAGTAGGATGGGTGGATAAAAAGAAAGAAAGAGAGAGAAAAACAATTTGCTCCTATTTATGCTTTTATCCATCCACTCAACCTGTCATTCATTGATCTCATTGATTCATCCATCCATCCATCCATCCATCCATCTTCTTAACCATTCACTTGTTCATCAATCCATCTATGACTCTACATTTTCATCCTTCCATTACAACCTGTCCATTCATCTGACCAGCTAACATGCATTCATCCATCTATCCATTTACCCCTCCAACAATATACACTTTTACCTATCCATCAATCCATCCATCCATCCGTCTGTCCATCTATTTATACATTCATCCAACCCTCCACCTTCCATTTAACTGACCGCCATTTCACCCCTCCATCCTCCCTTCCCTCCACCCACTCTTCCTCCACATTTTCCTCTGATCAGTGATGAAATCAGGACAGGAAGTGGAGGCCGACCTGGACACTGTGGGGTGGTCACGGGAGTGAAACAGGGCTAGGTGGAAACCTGACAGGGCTCAAGATTAGCCCCCCCCCCATCCTAAACAGTCTATATTTACGCAGCTGTTCCCTAGAAAGCGATCCAAACGTGGGGAAAACCCCCTGTACTGGATGGATATGAACATTCCCAGGTTTTCAGCTGTGTGGGAAAACGGAGAGACGGAGGAGGGAAGGACCCAGGGTGTGGGAAATGTGGAGTCTGGAAGTCACTCAGGCTGGAAATAAAATCATGTGGTTCATATCAGCAAGATCAGTAAATCCAAACCGCAGATAAACCCCAGATCCCCTTCCCCCACCCTAAGACAACCCCCCCCACACACACACACACACACACACACACACACACACACACCCATCCCCGCGGTGCAGAGGCGAGTTTGTAACAGAGGAACCCTGGATGAGTGCAGTGATAATATCCTGTTCGCTAATATTCCTCTCTAAAATCAGAGCAATGATGCTGTTACTGCTTCACACTGTCGGATTTAATATCTGATGCAGACAGGCTGCAAGCATCAGCGCCAACTCTGCAGTTTTTTTTTGGAGGGGGGCGAGGAAAAAGAAAAGAAAGGAGGGGAGGATTTGGAGGATGTTCACGTGACCAGACAGCAGCCAAGCGGAGAGGCTGAATCAAGGTCGAGCGTAAAGTTTAGTGGGTCAGAGTGGCTGGCAGATGACTGGGAGAAAAAAAACATGTGCTCCAGTCCAAGACAAGCTGAGATAGAGGGAGGGAGGGAGGGAGGGATGGAGAGAGAGATAAACAGCAGCGAGAGAGAGAGAGAGAGAGAGAGAGAGAGAGAGAGAGAGAGAGAGAGAGAGGGGAGTGATGAGAAATGAATTTGAAGGCTGTAAAGAAAACAGTCTGATACAAATGGAAACGTGGGCGATGAAAAGGGAAAAAAGAAACAGATTTAAAACACTAGACGGACTGAGAAGGACAGAAATGTGGAGGAGAGCATGCATATCCAAATTAGGAAATGGATGAAGAGATGGAAGAAAGATAAATAGATGAATACATAAATACTATAAAAGGATCAGTGGATTATTAAGTGCTCTTATTTAGACTCTAGAACCGTCAGTCAATATACTGTACCATACTCAAATATACTGTACCATACTCAAATATACTGTACCATACTCAAATACACTATTATATACTGTACCATACTCAAATATACTGTACCATACTCAAATACACTAT
>JAOVVF010000044.1:3681013-3693303 GCA_028565595.1 Duopalatinus emarginatus
TGCCTTTGAGAAAAAAAGAATGTAAAAAGACAGTAAATGTGATTATTGAATCATTTCAAGGTGAAACTGAATGAATTAAAAAAATCTAACAGTCTTTTATATCGTCAAAGACACAAATAAATATTTATTTATCAGAGATATTGACCAATCCTGATCCAGAGAGCACCAGAACACAGGGAACAGTGATACAGGAGAATAAAGAGTGATACAGGAGAATAAAGAATGATACAGGAGAATAAAGAGTGAAACAGGGGAATAAAGAGTGATACAGGAGAATAAAGAGTGATACAGGGGAATAAAGAGTGATACAGGAGAATAAAGAATGATACAGGGGAATAAAGAGTGATACAGGGGAATAAAGAGTGATACAGGGGAATAAAGAGTGATACAGGGGAATAAAGAGTGATACAGGAGAATAAAGAGTGATACAGGAGAATAAAGAGTGATACAGGGGAATACGGAGTGACACAGGGGAATAAAGAGTGACACAGGGGAATAAAGAGTGACACAGGGGAATAAAGAGTGACACAGGGGAATACGGAGTGAAACGGGAATAAAGAGTGATACAGGGGAGTGATACAGGTGAATAAAGAGTGATACAGGAGAATAAAGAGTGATACAGGAGAATAAAGAGTGATACAGGGGAATAAAGAGTGATACAGGGGAATAAAGAGTGATACAGGGGAATACGGAGTGATACAAGGGAATACCGAGTGATACAGGGGAATAAAGACTGATACAGGGGAATAAAGACTGATACAGGGGAATAAAGAGTGATACAGGGGAATAAAGACTGATACAGGGGAATACGGAGTGATACAGGGGAATAAAGACTGATACAGGGGAATACGGAGTGATACAGGGGAATACGGAGTGATACAGGGGAATACGGAGTGATACAGGGGAATAAAGACTGATACAGGGGAATACGGAGTGATACAGGGAATACGGAGTGATACAGGGGAATAAAGACTGATACAGGGGAATACGGAGTGATACAGGGGAATACGGGGTGATACAAGGGAATAAAGAGTGATACAGGGGAATACGGAGTGATACAGGAGAATACGGGGTGATACAAGGGAATAAAGAGTGATACAGGGGAATACGGAGTGATACAGGAGAATACGGATTGATACAGGAAATATTATACAGAATATTGGAAATACAGGGGAAATACAGTGATCAGATAATCAGACTAGAGTGTGTAGGACTTGAAACGGCGACTCCTTCCTTTATCATCAGAATTCCTGAAGGAGGTGTGTAACGAAACCAGTAGCAGGTGTTTCAGACACATTCACCTGCCGTGTTCTAGTTTACACATGACTCTGCTTTGAAGAAGTCAAAAAGGAAATCGTATAAAACACTGCACGGCCGCAGGGCACGCCGCCTCACGTGTGTCTTGTTTAGTCACGACTCACCCCTGTACCTGAAGGACACGTGAAGCACAAGAGGCAAATCACAAACACACACACACACACACACACGTCATGACTGAAATAAACACACACCTGTACCTCAGAGTTTATTTTAACCCCGGTAACATTTTGGATAACAGTGATGTCGTAATTATGTCAATATCAGGACAGGAAGTGCAGAAAAAATAACGCTTTTAAATCCTCACCTTGGAAAAGTTGCCCCCAATTACCACTAATGCACCGCAAATACACTGGAGGTGTGTGACCACCTGAATTTCAAATGAGGAGGGTGCTATTTAGTGTGTGTGTGTGTAAAGTGAAAAACTCAAACAGGACATATAATTTATATACATTAATTCTCTACTGAACGTCTCTCTCTAACCCATCTGTTCACTTCTTACATGCTTAGTGTTTATTAGAGAGAAAGAGAGAGAGAAAGTGAGAAAGAGAGAGAGTGAGTGAGAGTGAGAGAGAGAGAGAGAGAGAGAGAGAGGGAGAGAGCGAGAAGGTCAAAATAGGAGGGAGAGAGAGACAGATAGCGTTAAGGAACTGGAACTTGAGTAAGACAGAGAGAGTGAGACAGGTTGGAACAAATGAAGAGGGTGGAGCAGAGACAGACAGACACATCGAGAGAGACTGAGACAGACAGAGAGTAAGACAGAGAAAGAGAGAAATTCAACTGAAATTGAAAATGTAATTGAGAGACAGACAGTCAGAGAGTGAGACAGATATAGAGGAAATGTGACAAACAGTGAGTGAGAGAGTAAGAGAGAGACAGACAGAGAGAGAATTAGACAGTCAGCGAGACACACAGACAGAGAGAAAGAGACAGACGGATTGAGTAGGACAAAGAGAGATTAAGACCGATATGAAGAAAGAGAGAGAGACAGACAGGGAAGACACAGAGAGAAAAAGTGAGACACAGTGTGAGAGAGTGAGACAGAGAGAGAGAGAGGGAGGGGGAGAGGAAGAGAGAGAGAGAGAGAGATTAAGACAGAGACATATACATTCAAAGAGACCCACAGAGAGTGAGACAGAATGGAAAAGAGAGTGAGACAGAGAGAGAGTCGGGGGGGGGGGGGGTGTCCGGCTCTAACAGTGTGTAATTATAATAACAAGAGAGAGGCAGCACTCAAGTCCCTCACCAGTGGGCACCTCATCTCATTACTAGCAGCTGAATGACAATTACCCAGTCCTCTTTCTCTCTCTCTCTCTCTATCTGTGTGTGTGTGTGTGTGTGTGTGTGTGTGTGTGTGTGTGTGTGTGTGTGGGCCTCTGGCACAGCTATAATGCCTTTTCGGTGGAGTAACACTGTCTATTAGTGCACCTGGAAAAACACACATGCGTGTTTTCTAGCTTTATGAGGACCTTTAATTTATGAGGACCTTTAATTTATGAGGACCTTTAACTGACCTAACTGAAAACTGATGCTAATTAATTTTACACCTAAATCCAACATTAACCAACATCTTTTAACTAGTTTTTTTATTCACCTATTTTTATAAACTTAAAACCGAATAAAACAAACAATTAGCAGGTGATTGTGAGGACCCTTTGGTCCCCGTAAGGTGTAAACACACCTTAAAACACATACCTGTAAACAAACCTTTATGATTTGTACATGTAGTAACAGATAAAGAGTTACACTACATGGATACGCTACACTGAGTATATCGCTATGACGATACATCGTTATACCCCTCCACCTCCTCTTCCACAGAGGAACTTAACGACACTTTAGTGTCTGAAACGTCTCTCACACTCACTACCTGCCTCCTCACACTTCATCCTTCGCTCATCTCTCTCTCTCTCTCTCTCCATCATCACCGGTGGAGCGAGACGTGGCACTGGCTGGTCAACACCGCAGCATCAGAATTTGGACCATGATGCATTCTGGATTGTGATTGGTCAGAAGGTGTTGATGAATTTTCTGACAGTAGCAGCTACAAATCATTCAGAGGACTTTGTGGTGTACGGTTACCAGAAAATAATCAACTACACACTGGTCAGCGTAACTCCGCCCCTTTTACTTCATACTCAAACACATGTCAGATGACCAATGGTTCAGATTTATCCGTAAATGCTGGCGTGTGCATTTCATCAACAGCATGTGTCCCGCTGGCACAGAAAGCTTGCTACGAGTCACACTAAAGACATGCAAATCGGTGTCCTAAATATGCCTCGGTCATCTGAATATTCATCGACCTCCCCCTCTCACCCCCCCTCAGGGTCTTTTGCTTGAACTTGCTTTGCATAATTAATTCCATATCTGCTGTTTGGACAGAGGAATCTAATTCGTCAAACATGGGAGAGAAACAAGGGCGGCATGGACGGAGAGAGAGAAGAACAAAGTGAGGACGAGTGAGAACGAGTGCACTGTGAGCGCTGATAAGGGCGGTATGATCTGTATACAGTAAGGGATGGTTACTATGGTTACCAACCAACATTACACCCAGGTGTGGAGCTGATGTCTAAATCTATCCATCACTAATATCTAAATATATTTTTAAAAAATAACATTTGTACAGTTCTGATCATTCACTCCGGAAACAGGAAGTCATCCTCCTGAAACAGGAAATGGTTTGTAGATATATGGATGAAACTTCATATATGGTTATTTGCTGTACTGGATTTATATTGATATTTGCTTAGCATGTCATCTGACCCCTAGTGACAAGAAACACGAGTTAAAAACCGGTCATAGATCAGTACAGGTAAAGAGGCAGGTAAAGGAACCACCGGGGCAGCCGTAGGCTTGAGGATAAGGAACCAGCCTTGGGTTTGAGCCTTGCAACTAACAAGACTCGACTGAAGTGCCCCTGAGCAAGGCATATAACCCCCAACTGCTACCCAGTGCTGCAGGTTGGGGCTGCCCACTGCACTGGTTCTCTAATGTGTGATCACTGCACAGATGGGTTAAATGTGGAGGTCAATTCCACTGCACAGTGGTCAGATAAGTAACTCACTCAGGTGCACAGGTAGGTAAAAGGGCAGGCAATGGGGCAGGTGTAGAGGTGTAAAGGCGAAGGCAAAGAAGCAGGTAGGGGTGGGTACAGAGGCAAATAATGGGGAACGAGGCAGGGAATGGAGCAGCTAACATGGCCCAGGTAAGAGAGCAGGTAAAGGGGCAGGTATAGGGGCAGGTATAGGGGCGGGTAATGTGGCAGTTAACAGGCAGGTAAAAGAGCAGGCCAGTGGAGCAGGATATGAAATGGGGCAGGTAAAGAGGTAAGTGTTACTGAGGCAACAGATACCTGGCCTGAAAGTGACACATGGCCAGTTTAGCTGATTTGAGGTGTATGGGGGTAGACTCTGGGACCTATCAGGATTATATTTTATCATTTTTTTCTATACAAAAGATTTTAAAGTATGTGCTGACACTGGAGACTCCTTCCATAAATGTTAAATCAACAGGCTCCTTACAGAAAACCTGTCAAAGGGTGGTTACTATAGAAACCGTTAACAACCTGTTAAAACAACCAGATTACTATCAACCTGTGAAAATTCAACACCTAATGACCAATCAGGATCCAGAATCCGAAAGCACTGTGGTGTAAATGTTTTTATCCTGGTGGTGACCTCACTGTGTGACTCTGAGATGTTGCTCCGTCCAAAGTCCATGATGTCATAGTGAATTTTCCACAACGGTGTTGGGAAAATGGGAATAACTCCAAATAGACCTACAAGACCTACGTAGTTCAGTCCATCCGTATTTTAGGGTATTTGCTCAAGGCATCCCAGGACTGAGATTCCAAACACATCAAATCAGTAAACTCGAGGACATGCCCCCCCACCCCATCGTGATATGACAGCATACGACAGTGGTGTCCTACATTTCCCCCCGACCCCATCCGTCCACATCAGGAGCACACTAACACTAATCAGGAGTCGGCAGCCATCAAAGGCAAAAGCAAGAAGGACTGAAAACGGTGACAGATGCAGAAACGATGGGCTCGGCACAGCGGAGGCTCGCCTGATAAAAGGATTAACCGCTTCGGAGCTCACTTGGGGGAATGGAAGGCATCGCTGCAGGGGTGCGAATGGATGGCAAGAAAGCTTATTCCTGCGCTTTTCCTATTCTGAGCCGATCTCCTCTCTCGCTTCCTGCGTCTTCACCACGCTATCAGCCGCCCACGGGGGTGAACCCCCCCTCTTATCAAGACGACTCCTTTCTAGAGGAATAATCAGAACCTCTTCGCCTCTCTCCCTTGCCTAATGCAGTAGTCATCTGCCCGGACTAACGTAAGGAGATTATCTTGGCGTCTAAACTTGTTAATTTAATCCCCTAATCCGCCGATAATTGGCGAGTCTGCAACTGACATTTCGCTGCACGTCTGATATCAAAGAATATAAAAAAGAACAGTCATGACGGCTGGCTCAGTGAATCCAGGCCCAGACCGAGAGAGGCTCAAGCTTTATCGCTGGCTGCTACCGGTGCTGACTCCAAGGGCTTGGAAATCTTCTCCGTCCAAGGAGGAACTTTTCACTTTCTGATTAGGTATTGACGTGGCCCAGGGACACGGCTTTTCAAAGCTGACAATTAGCCATTTGATCCCGGCTCCTCCTGCGATGGGGCTTTGTGGGGAAACTCTGCCGGTGCGCTTGCAGATGAAGCCTGCAGGGCGAGGCTCTTCAAAGCGGGCTTTTCTTCTCGTTGACTGATCTGAGCGCAAGATGATTTAAGAGCACTTCCATTTGGGCATTCGCATCTCTGATTTAAAACCACACTCCATTATGAGAAGTCAGACAGGATGGGGTATGTTTTAGTTATATTCCGAGACTCTCATACTAACAGCAAGACAGCAAACACCTACCAGTTCCCAAGATAGGTAGGCTATTCAGTCGACTTCCTGAACCTCTCACTGATGGAAGCAGTCAGTAAGAAAGATGGTATGAAGTGATGAACTATAAGAAAAGCATCACACTACAGAAAAACCAGGTTGAACGGGTCAACCATGTACCAGGTGTTGAGCTTCTTATCACTGGGTACCAGTGTGAACCATGCTGAAAGCCAACACCTGCTATTTAAATCCTGATTACTCAGCTCGGCAGGGGAGCTATCTTGTGCTGACTCCTTAGGGCTTGGAAAACTTCTCTGTCCAGGGGAACTTTTCATTCTCTGATTGGGTATTGACATGCTATTAGCTAATGAGAACCATGTTGAAAGGCAACTTTTGCAACGCAAGTCCCGGTGGTTTGGAGAATCCAGGGTCAAGCGTTAGCGCTGGTCATTACATGAATCAACTCTTGTGATTTAAAAATCACAGAACATGCAGAAAAACAGCCAGAAATCGGCTGCATGGAAAGTCAAATCCTCACACAACCTTGTCTTGCCTCACGAGAACTCTGGCCACCTATGACTCATCAGACTTTATTTGAGAGTGTGAGTGCGAGTGTGTGTATGCACTAGATCTTCTGCTGTAAATCACTCTGGAAGGCCTTGGCGTGTTGCCACGTCTGGTCTGTGTCTCTACAAGCCCCCAGCTCTCCACTCATTCCCCTCCTTTTCATGCTCTTTCACTCCCTTCTACTCTCCAAACAGCTACAGTGTTTGTTCTCGCTTGCTTTTTTTCCATCCTGTCCATGCCAGGATTAGAGGAGATGTTCCTTAAAAGAAACAAAGCCTTTTAGCCCCCCCCCTTTTTTTTTTCTCGGCCCGACCGCAGCCTCTGCTTTCTTTCTAAATGCGTGCATCTGTTTGTACAGTTTCCTTTGATAGATTTCATCTTCCATAGACCTCCTCTATGAGTATTTCTTACTTCTGGCACTCAGGCGTTTGTATCCATGTACACGGGTGAAGTTTTGTTTCCCCCGATGTGTTCTGACGGAGTAATGATTTTTGCATCGTTAAGACAAAAGACTTGGCGCGGGAATGCGGTCTACCGTCTCGCCTCCGTTCTGGTTTCTGTCTGTGTGTATGTGTTTGCACCATGAGGACGCAAGCTGTCGGTGTTACAAATACACCCTGACCCAGATACAGCCTGATTGCTCACATCTGAATGGAAGCAGCAGTGCAGAAATTGCAACATCTGCACTTTCCCCCCCCCGAGTTGTAATCCTGGTTCTCTGGTGCAAGTACCCAGAACGTTGTTTGGTAGAATCCCAGCCTGGTTGCGCTTCCATTTGTAGGTCCAAGAGGTTACTCTTCTTGCCCAGGTACCCTAAGAACCAACGAGGGGCATGTCTGAAATAGTACCGACCACTGATTGGTCAATCAACCCTTACATTTACAATTACCGAATTTGGCAGATGCTCTTATCCAGAGCGACTTACAAGGTTACAGGTATTACAGATAGACCAATGTAGTGTTAGGGGTCGGTAGCTCAGACTGGGAATCAAACCAAGATCTCTCACGAGAGCCAATAATGTTACCACTGTACCACACCAACTCTTCCTTAGTTCCTGCGGCAGTGGTTGGCCTACTGGTTAATGCTCTGGGTTACTGATCAGAATGTTGGGGGTTCAAGCCCCAGCACCAACCCGATACTACTGCTGGCCCCTTGAGCACAGCCCTTAAACCTCTCTGCTCCAGAGGTGCTGTATCCTGGCTGAACCTGCACTATATCCTCAACTTCCTCACAAGCGATGTGATTCTTCTTCTATGATGGTCATCGCCTTGAGAACCTTCAGTGACCTCCAGTAGAGACAATTAAATCAAATTTACACCCAGAGTCCTCACAGTTACCTCTAATAATGTTCCCCCTGGTACACCTCTAGAAGAGTACAAACTCCCCCGGGTTTGTCTTCTTCTAACAGAACAATGGACCACCACACACATCTAGAGACACCAGATTATGGTTAGAGGAACACTCATTTGAGTTTGGGGATTAGTCGTTCACACCTAAATCACCAGATCTCAACATTACTGAACACGTCTGGGATGTCATGTGACAAACTGTGGAACACAGAATCCCTTCACCTCAGAATACAACAGAATTGTGGAGCGTTCTGGAGGAAGTCTGGGGTTCATTACCTACAGAATATTTCCATGCCACTTAGGAGACCTACCAAGTATTAGACTAGACTGTACCATTTTTTCTGGGATTGCACAGTTGCCCCACATGTCTCTGCTACCTGATTTTTCAACAATATGACATCGTTGAACTTCAGTGGAAAATGTTGAGTGAAAGAAGCAGTTTTTCAGGAGATAACAGCGAAAGCTGATCGTTATCATGTAACTGTGCTAGCATTGTTCCTCTGTGACGCACAACTGCTAACTCCTCACAAGATTAATGCAAAACGCTACATCAACCCACAAAGACTTTTCTGTCTCAATGTGACGACCTCGGATATCTGAAAATCTGGAAAACGCAGCAAGTGTAAACAACAGCAACAACAATAATACAGTAGTTATGTATCCTGCTAACAAATTAGCCAAATGTGGGGGGAAAAAAACACTCTAAAAAAATCACATTACTTAGTCTAGATAAGTACCACATGTCCTTGTTGATGTGCTGTTGTGCTCACACACGTCAAAATGACAGAAAACTAAAAGACAGAAGGGCCTAGGGGGGTGTTACAGCTACACACACACACACCTCTGAACACACACACCTCTGAACACACACACCTCTGAACACAAGCCCTTACACTGTTAACACAGTGTTTTACAGTTTCCTCCTCAGCTCAGCTCAGCTCAGCTCTTCATCCAGCTTCGTTCATAAATCAGTCAGTGATCTGAGACACTGTGACATTTTAACACATCCTGTACAGCTAAAATTACACAGGGGAAAGAGAGGGAGAGAGCGGGAGAGAGGGTGAGAGAGGGGGGGGGGGTGTTACACACACATCTGGACTGAGAGGTGAGAATCTGAGACACTCAAGTCCTTCTTATTGTATGATAGATCAAAAATTAAACTTCAAGCCACCTATTTATTACCAAAATTGGAGATGATATTTCATATTGCAGCCTTAAAATATTAAAGGGGGGGTTAACCAAACCACAGTGCCCAGGCAGGCAGCCTCACTCAAGGACACGTCAGTCGTGTCTCACCCTGTGTGGGGATCGAACCCGGAACCTTCAGGTCATAAGACAGGTTCCCAAACTACAAGGCCACGACTGCCAAGCAAAAACTATACAGAAAAAAATAAAAATAAATCATGGGTATAATAATTATTACAGATTTGACTCTGACACTGGAGACTCCTTCCATAAATGTTACCCAAACATCTCCTAACAGCAATCGCCACCATATCAGTAGCCGTTTTGATAACCTGTTGCAATAAAAATGATGCAGTGCTTTAGTATAGACTGTAGTGGCAGAAAAAACGGTCCACCATTCTGCTATGTGGTGGGTCCGGGGAGCACAGGACTGCAGAAATACGCCGGGGCAAATCTTCTGCAGGCAATGGAAACATTTCACAATGTCAGGTTTTGGTCTGGAGTTTCCTGTAGTCAGTAAAGGAGAAGACGTGGTGAAAAGTTCTCCCTCTCGCAGGCCACTCTGATTGATGAGCGAGTAAAGAAAACATAACATAGACAATCATGCCTCTGCAGGTTCCATCCTGCTCTGAAGATACCTTCCTTCGAGAAAAGTGAAGCCACCTTATAACAACAAAGTCCAGCGCTCGGAGACACAAACCTTCAAACAACAGTTTAGGGATCAGAAGATGGAGGGAGTCGACGCCTCCCTTTATACTTCAGCCTGAGCGAGGAGGACGACGAGGCAGACGAGGTCAAGGTTTTGGATTCTTCTGTCTAGACGGCTTTTCATCTCGCCGTGGAGGATTTAGTGTTCCTTCAGGCGAGGAGAAGAGCGCGGGATGAAAGGACGGGATTTCCCCCAGAGCTGGACTACAGATTAGTGCCTTGCAGGCTCCTCCTGGACCTCCTGCTCCTCTGGAAACATGGAGGACATGGCCAGAAGCTCCGCACATCTCCTCAGTGTGTGTTCATGGCTGGCGGCTCGCTGACTAACGCACCAGATTCTGAATATGCAGGTTCACTGGAGGCCTGGAGGACGACTGATCAACGATTATTCATGGTAGGTTCACCTGAAGGTTGTGTTTGAAAGTGTGCGTGTTGGTTTTTTTTGGGGGGGTTTCAGGAGGAACAGTGTGAAGATCATCACGCCTGGTATCACAACCACACCAGTGTGGACGTGACCAGACACCCTGTAGGCAACATAAACACCATCATGTGGGTGTGGCCTAACTACACATGCTCTAGTCAGTGGGATGTTCAGCTGGTGTTGAGTCGGATGGAGGAGTAAAAAAATTCTCTGATGAATAATCTGATGAATATTTTAGTTTCTCTCTACTGATCTTAAATCCTTAAAACACAGAAACAACAAATCGAACAAACATGCAAATGTACTTTCTCTTCCTTTAATACCCCACCACCCCTCCCTCCCCCTCTCACCCTCCTCAGCTCCACTTCACTCACTTCACTCACCCACCCCATCTCTTCCACTCCCACTCTCTCGCTCTCACTCACTCTCAGTCTCTCTCCATCTCTCCCTGTCTCTCTCTCCCTCTCTGTCTACCTTTCTCTGTCTCGCTCTCTCGTTCGGTGACGCAGCTGGCTTCTCCAGCTCACTGTAATTACGTGTGTGTGTGTGTGTGTGTGGGCATCGTGTCTCTTGTCTGCTGTGCAATTGTCTTGTTACTCACACAGATCAATTAGTGACACCCCCCCCCCCCCCGGATCAAAAATGTGATGTCACACGTCACACTGTAAGTAGTGTAGTTTTTTCTCTATAGAGAAGTGAAATGTTGAGTAAAGTTTTTCTCTTAATGACTTTAATTACAGTCAGGATCTTCACTACAGACTGGTGGGAATCAGTGACACTGCTGAGGACCAACAGCAGCAGGAACCAAGAACCAGCAAGAAAAAAAAATCTAATCAAATAAATTATTTTATTAAGTAAATGAATTATTGTAAATAAATGATGCTATGAAATACTAGGATCATTAAAAAAATAAAATTTCGTTTTATCAGTAAGAACTTGAAATTGGTCATTACAAATATAAATATATTTATTTATTTTGTCTTTGTGGAAAAAAAAATCATAATGAGAAACTTTTTTTTATTGAAATAAAAATAAACAAAAATAGCAGAAAGCAAAATCTGTGTTAATTATTTACCAATTTATTTATTTACTATTTATTTATCTATTTTTTTTTATCTTTGTAAGCTTATCTTTTTACTTCTTACTAGATTTTTCCCAATTACAACTCCTCTAATTATAGCTGATATTATTATTATTATTATTATTATTATTATTACTAGTAGTATTAGTAGTATGTATAGTGCCTGTCTTGAGGTTGCCAGATTAAAATCCCCTTGAATTAAACTTCAGACTGGAAATGAAGTCAGACTTTAAGGTGAAATACGGCTCTGTCACAGCGTTACGTTACTGACAGATTGGCTGAGGCCCAGTTAGATTTAATTCAGGCAGACAATCAGAATTGTTACATATACAGAGATTTACTTTGTAAATACACAGATATTAAAAGGCAGGGTTGCCAGATTGGCTGGAGTAAAAGCACCCGTTTTTCAGTTAGAAAAATAGATAGATGGATGATTGTAACTGAAGTCAAGTTAGTTGACAGGTTGTAAAAATTCATGTTTTTCATTTATTTTCAATGTAAATAATAAAGTAATGTTACACTGAAAACTGTGTTCAGTGTGTGTGTGTGTGTGTGTGTGTGTGTGTGTGTGTGTGTGTGTGATGTCAAGGTCGACCCATGAAAGTGTCCTTCAGCAAAACCTGCACCGCAAAATAAACTTCACCACCGTCTCTCTGGGAAACACACACACGAGTGTGTGTGTGTGTGTGTGTGTGTGTGTGTAGTGTTGAGGCTGAGAGAGTTCGCCTGGAGCAGATCATCGAACACACACACACACACACAGACACAGATGTCTATCAG
>JAOVVF010000044.1:3697414-3708858 GCA_028565595.1 Duopalatinus emarginatus
GACTTTACACAGGGGCCACACCTCTTTCACCAAGACTTTACACAGAGGCCACACCTCCTTCACCATGGCTTTACACAGAGGCCACACCTCCTTCACCAAGACTTTACACAGGGGCCACACCCCCTTCACCAAGACTTTACACAGAGGCCACACCTCCTTCACCAAGGCTTTACACAGACGCCACACCCCCTTCACCAAGACTTTACAGAGGCCACACCTTCACCAAGGCTTTACACAGAGGCCACACCTCCTTCACCAAGACTTTACACAGACGCCACACCCCCTTCACCAAGGCTTTACACAGACGCCACACCCCCTTCACCAAGACTTTACACAGAGGCCACACCTCCTTCACATATAAATAATACTCAGAAGCCACACCGACTGCACTAAGGCTGACACTTCCTTTACCTCTGTCAGTCTATAATTACATCAGTCCATCTCCGTCTCTCTCTCTCCTGTCCGTCTCCATTAGTTTTCATGCCTGAGGTCTTTTCCATCCGTCTCTCTTCTTCTCTGTTATCAGTCCATCTCTCTTACATACTGTCTCTCTCTGTCTCTTCTCTTCTGTCCAGCTGTCTTGTCTGCTGTCTGTCCCTCCTCGTTTCCACCTGTCTCACATCTTCCATGTCTGTCTCTGCTTACTCCTGCCTGTTTTTCTTCTTTCTGTCTGTCTCTTGTCTTCCCTGTCCGTCTTTTGTCTCTCTCGCTCTCTTTCTGTAGAATGAGGACAACTGAGGCTCACTCAGTTAGCAGGCAACCAATTAACTGCATTCACAGGGCAGGATATTAGCGTTGCTAACAGAGCAATTTATTCACAGCGGCTACAGGTTATTGCACACACACACACACACACACACACACACACACACACACACACACACACACACACTTCCATACATACAAATACGTTCCAAATCAACCAGCACTCTGTCAAACATCCTGAACAGCATCAAACTCATCAACACACCACTGCGTTACACTAGCGTAGACACATAGCATGTAAGAGCTAACACTTACCACGCTGAAGCTAATCAACAACTTTATTCTGGATTCTGACTAGTCTTGACAAGTTTATATTATTAAGAAAAAAAAACCCCACCCATTAGAATATGTTATGGTTTCTATGGTAACCGTGTCTAGTGGTTGATGTGGCAAGGAGAAGTCTGTTTATGTATCATTATTGGAAGGAGTCTCCAGTGTCAGCAGACTGATGGAAACCCATATGGAGTTGGTGATGTTCTAGGATGGAACGGATAGAGTAACTGTCATCATGTATTATTTTACACTAACAAGTGAAAGTGAAAGCGCCAGCAGGAATGTTTCTCAACCAGCAGCTTTAATGCCAAATGTTCAGGAGCAGAGTGCCAGTGCTGGAGCTGGAGCATCATTAGAAAAGAATTAATGAAGCAGATCTTCCTCATTACCAACCCGTCGAGCTCGGCAGCTCCGTCTTCGAGGTGTGTGTGCCACGTCCAACATCTAATAATCACCTAAACATCATCGTATTGCTCTCTCTTCAGCTGTTCTTCTTCCTCACCCACTGGTCCGGGGGTAAAGTGACAGCTTTAACGACGACGCCCCGAGACTCTTCATGAACCAGACACCTCTAACAACCCCTAAAGGCTGTTAATGCAGCGTCAGACATGCCTGCGACTCTGATAAATAATGCAGAACCTTTCTGAGGGTTCTGTTAGCGCTACCGAGATGACACGCTAACCCTCTCCTGATTAGCTTTCATAAGACACGATAGCACCTCAGAGTGATGGGCTGAAAAAAAAGGCATTAATCAGTCTCAGGAACTCGGCTCTGAGGAACGGACCAGAGAGACGCTGATAAGGAAACGTAGCAATGTAGCATTTAAACCTATTTTCCTCAGAGAACACTTAATAAATACTTTTAATTAGCATTAGAAATGCTAACTGCTGTTTGCCAGCTAATTTAGCTTGTTGCTAACCATGTAAGGGAAAATCAGATATCATTACATTAGCTTTTAATATTAGCATGACGCCAGGTTCAAATGACCAATGATCTAGATAATTCCAGCCACCTAGCTAGCTAGTTTGTACTATGTTTTATAATAATGTCAGATTAGAGGTGTGTTCGATGGTTCCTTGCCCACTCTGAAGGAATTAGTATTAACATTTGCGTTTTGTGACCCTTACTAATGGTTAATAGTTTGTATCTCTTCATCTTTACCACCTCAAGCCTGGTGTAAGAGGTGGAGGTCTCACAAGCCCCCAGGTCTAAAGCTGCTTATTCAAACCACGTCCACAAGGCACGTTAGCTGCATGACTAAAAATTCTTTAGCGCTATGATTGCTAATCTGTTCTTGAAGGCCCAAGAAAACAGAAACAAAAATAAAAAAAAAAACCCCCAAACTGAACCAAACTCTCAAATGTAAACATATGAAGAAAGCTCTATATAACACTGTACAGAATCAGACTGGCTGCCTTTTTTAAAAAAATATGAATTATACAGATTATGTTAGAAAGCAGGTTGTTCAAGCGCCACATTCATGTCCATCTTGTCTTACCACTTCCCGATTGCTAAGCACTTCTCTGCTGGTTCTCGGGCAATAGCATCTCCCAGCACAGTTTCACCTCCTGTCTTTATGGGTTATTCAATTTGGACTTGATTACGCTATGCTGTGGTAATTAGTCCTGAAAAAAAAAAAACTCAGTGGATAACTAAAGAACTCTGGCAGCGCTATCGGTGGCGATGATGGCTTTTTTACGGGTGGGAGATTTACAGAACCGAAGGAGCTTGGCTCTGCTGAAATTTTAATGATGCCATTAAAAGACAAGAGCTACAGAGCTCACGCTGAGTCCTGTCCAGATGCCCAAAGACTGTGACATTCTGCCCCCCCCCCCCCCCCCAAACTACATTTAAAAGATCCCTCTCTCTCAGGAGATTACGATGACAAGTCTGACAAGAAGAATGGCGGAAAAGCCATTATCCCTAACAGCCGAGAGGAGCAGGGGAAGTGCTGCGCTTGTTTGCTTGAGAAGAAGCTCGGATAAGAATCTAAGAGCAAAGAACTAGTGCACTAGTCGAGACGAGCAGAGAGAAAAGGTCAGGTTTAATGAAGGGGTCTGCTAATGGCCAACATTAGCTCTTACCTTATGGTCGTAAGGGTTGTATGAGTGGAACAAGGCAGACAGCTCCTTGGTTCTTTGTTTTTTCTGTTAGAGGAGAGAAAAAATGAAATGAAAAAGGATCACTGCATGGGAGAAAACTAGGAAACACATTAGTTAAGACCAAAACCACATATTGACTCAGAGTGATGAAGAATAGAATTCATAAAAGGACAGAAATGTTGTACCTGCCTGCTTATCCTCTCACCTTTCTTCCCCTAGACCAGTAAAAAGTAATGTAATGAAATGCAAATGCAGGTGCTGGAGCCGATGTATGAAAGCACTTAATGTAACCACTTAAAGCAGGAAAAGGATGTTATAACAGAGTCTAATTAGAACAACAACCAGGCAGCAGTTCAGTGAAGGGAAGGCCCAGTGGAGCAACACATAATTTTATCACAGATGTCAAACAGATCCAACAGAAACTTACGAACCAGCAACGAGAAACTTCACAATCCTTCACAAGACTGTCCAGAAGCCCAACCTCTGCCCAGCAGACTATACTAGACAGAAACCAGACCAGAAGTCTCCAAACTCACGACCCTATCCAAATCAAAATAACCCTCTCAGGAATCTAATCTTACATACCAGCATTGCTTTACCTACCAACCTGCCTACCAAAAACAACAACCTGGGTACTGAGGGTAGAAGGGTAACCACTAGCAGAAGCAAGAAGGATAACCAACAGGTTGAGAGTGGTACCTGTATATAGGCAAAATATAGGCAAGTAAGTAAAACCAGCAGGGTTAGAAGAGTGAACACCTGGGCAAAAGAGAACTGTTCGGGGAAACTAGGGTAACCACCTGGGCCAGGAGGGTAACTACTATTAGGGCCAGAAGTATAACCACTATGGCAAGAAGGGTAACTACTATTAGGGCCAGAAGTATAACCACCTGGGCAAGAAGGGTAACTACTTTTAGGGCCAAAAGGGTAACCACCTGGGCAAGGAGGGTAACTACTATTAGGGCCAGAAGTATAACCAACTGGGCAAGAAGGGTAACTACTATTAGGGCCATAAGTATACCCACCTGGGCAAGAAGGGTTACTACTATTAGGGCCAGAAGGGTAACCACCTGGGCAAGGAGCGTAACTACTATTAGAACCAGAAGGGTAACCACCTGGGCAAGGAGAGTAACTACTATTAGAACCAGAAGGGTAACCACCTGGGCAAGGAGGGTAACTACTATTAGGGCCAGAAGTATAACCAACTGGGCAAGAAGGGTAACTACTATTAGGGCCATAAGTATACCCACCTGGGCAAGAAGGGTTACTACTATTAGGGCCAGAAGGGTAACCACCTGGGCAAGGAGCGTAACTACTATTAGAACCAGAAGGGTAACCACCTGGGCAAGGAGAGTAACTACTATTAGAACCAGAAGGGTAACCACCTGGGCAGGGAGGGTAACTACTATCAGGGCCAGAATAATAACCACCTGGGCAAGGAGCATAACTATTATCAGAGCCACAAGAGTAACCACTTTGGTAAAAACAGAAACACCTGCAGGAAAGGGGTAACCAACTGGGAAAGAAGGGTTACAACCATCATGGTCAGGAAAGTAATATGGATAAAAGGGGAAAAAGGCTGACTATTCAATCGGGTCAGAAGGTTACTCACCTGGGTAGGAGGAGAAACACCTGGACGAGGAAGGTAACCACAACCAGCACAAAAAAGACAATATATAATCATCAGGTAAAGAATGGTAACTACATTGGAAATCAACAGGGCTGGAAGGTCAAATCTGGGTAGAGGGGTAAAGCAAATGTAAATATGGGATGGGACTGTCAACTGAACTCTTAAACACTTCCTCTACATCAGACTTTTTACTGCCCCATCCAATTGGGCACACATCACCAGCCATCAACCTCAAGTGACTAGCTTAACAACTGAAGTTATCTATTTATCAAACCAAAGGGGTGTCAAACAATTTGCTCAGGAACTGTATGTTCTGCTCACCGGAGGGGAATAGGCTCTGATCCTCATTTCACATTTTCTGAGTTAGTATTAAACATTTAAGAAATGTTCACCTGAGGCAATTTCCTCATATTTATCTTCCTGTATGTACACTGGCTCTTATCAGCCAGGCAATCTGATAGCTGAAGGCATTCGAATGCTGCAGAGGATTCAGCTTGGAATAGCTTGAGCTGCAGAATGAAATATCCAGGCTTGGCTAATCATTTGACTGATTTCTTACTCTCTGCTAACCAGAACACCAGCTGCATGAGGATTTGGCTGAATACAGCCCCGGGGTTTCCCTTCTTCAGCTTAGCCAATGAGCTCCCTGCAGGATTGGCTCGATAAGGCCAGGATAACGCAGGCGAGAAAGAGCAGGATGGGAAGAGGAGGGGGTTGGCTTTAGAGCATCCCGTATTCCAGTTGCAACCCCTATGGCCATTTGAGAGAGAGATGAAGTTGGAGAAAGCTTCCAGATCTGAGGCAACCAAGACCGAGCCGGGGAGGTCTAAGGAGAATACACAGAGTTTGCATTGTGCTGCGTTTCTATATTCAGCACAACTTCAGAAAGAAAAAGGTGAACCACATGACCTTGGGAAATTCAATATTTCAGAGAGCTGAGGCCGAGGCGAAGATCGCTGTACTTCTCAAGCTGTGCATTAAATATGAAAAATCACCCTGATAATCCAAGGAACTTTTTTTCCTTCAGTTACCGTCATTATCGAGCGATAGAAAGCAGCGAGTGGTGTGTCTCAGGACACATCAACTCCAAAATGGTTCCAACTACCTGCGGTAATAGCCGGCGTAACAGAAATGGACTAAGGAATATCAATTTTCATAGTGAGGTAATGCCATCCTTGCTCTTCATTCCTCACTGCTGAATGACTTGACCAATTCAGGCTCTTATTACAATCAGCGCATTATGTTGCTACTAGCAGGCGAGGGAGGCATTCAGGCTGGGGAGAAAAAAAAACCTGTTATAAAGGTTCCAGGCGCAATTTAAATTTTTCATATGAAACTAGAAGGGCTTGTACTTGGAAAGTCTTGGAAGTGGTGTTAAGAATCACTGGTCTAGTCTACTCCATAGTGTCCACTAATGATCCTGCAAATCATTTACAGCTACATTTACATTCATCGCCTTAATCCAGAGCCACTTACATTTATCTAACATAAGCGCCCCATCATGTGGCAACTATAAACGCACCCGATGTGCCATCAGCATAATAAAAGAATGAACTCTCAGACTGACAGGCTTGACAGCAGCACAGAGCAGAGAGCAGAAAGAACAGACGCTAATAATCACCGCCAGGGTCACATGAGGCCAATTCTTTACCGCTTTGCCTATCATTAGCTGCTCTATGAAGATGTAAATGATGTTGCTTGGCGCCGCTGTCCCCCATCTATCTATCATGTATGCAAGTGCAGCACGAACAGTGGTGTAACAAAGCTTTTGATTTGGACACATGCCCCTGTGAGCGGCAGATGTTGGTGAGGTTTGGCTGAGCGACTGGTGAGTGGAACACTGGGCTTTCTTTAGGCCAAAGCACTGATGATGGTTAATGAATGAAAAGGCAGAACTGACACAAGGCATGCCGGCGATGTCAAGATGTGAACAGGGTCCAAAAATCAGTGCAGATGCTGAAGTGAGTGAGTCAGTTCCACAGTTACTGGTAGGATAAACACCTTTTCCAAAACCCAAACTTAGAGTCAAGAGTCAAGTCGCACTCATGTTGTGTAGAGTTAACACCAAAGTCATGCACATCAGTGCTGTGACTGTGGCTTGAGATATGCTTCCCTGTAACTGTTTCTTCCCTGTGTGCTATGCGTGTTATGCCTGGTACATCTACAAATGTCTCTGACAGGCGAATGCAAATTAACCTGTGATTTGCTTCACCCAGGACGGGCCTAAAGATGGTCAATAATGTGACGCTTCATGTTCGACATGCACCTCGATTAATAATCTGCGACAAAAACATGAGGGCTGTGCACCAAGACCTTTACAAAGCTGGAGGATTTAACCAGAGGATAACAGTGAAGACGCGTAAACAAAAACAACACGACAGAATTGCTAACCGTAATGCTAACCAAGCTGAGGTCGGCTTCGCTGACGCTTTGTAATTCTGGCAAATCTGAACAGGCATCATACAAAAATCCTCGTGACATGTGAGCCGGAAAAGAACACAGAGCTCAGCATCCCTCTGTGGAAAATAAAACCCTTGTGAAGATCTGAACAAATAAACCCTCGCTAATCCACAAACAAATGATCGCGTGGCGCAGTTCAGAGATAACAAAACAGCTTACAAGCTTCGAGGAGCAAATACTGAGCGCTGAAATCTATTAATTATGATTAACATTAGCCATGTTTGGAAAAGGGTGCATTAATAAGGTGTGTTTGGACCAAAACCAAACCTCCAAACCTGCTCCACCAGACAGTACAGTGGAGTGTTTACAGTAGAAATGCTAAAGGAAGAGGTGGTGTAAATACAGTACTCCAATAAATGACTGAGGAATGGACTGATTCTGATGGGAATTGGTAGATATAGTGGGTAAAGATGTTGTTTTTCAATACACTTGACCTCATCCGAGGCTGGTGTAGCTCCTGAAGCCTTCGCCCATCTGTCTTGCTGTTAAGATAATTTTGTTTCCACATGTTAAGAATTCCTTACTGACCTCCTCCACCAACGCAGCTCCAGCTCCAGCATTACTCAATGCTCCTAGTTTAATTTCCCCTGGTTAAATCCGGCCGAGGCGACGAGCTGTCAGGGTAAACACCTGTCTGCGTGGTAACACCTACATTCAAGGATATCATCCCAATTTATCTCCGCTAACCCTTTACCGACACATGGGACTAATTATGCGAAGGCTTTTTTTTTTGGAGGGGGGTTCTTTAAGCATCCGACCAATGATAATGAGATGTCGAGATTTGTTACGAGACCCGAGCCATTTATCATAAGGACGTGGACGGGTTGTGGTTGTGTGGATTCGTTGGCCTGAACGTGCCAGGACGGGCCGGTCTGAGAGTCTGGCTGTCGTTTCCCACAGCCCCTCCTCCAGACTCTTGGGCGAGCCAGACAGTCATTACCATGTGGAAGAGTTATTAATGTGACACGCTCGCACTTCCAGCCTCCCTACAGCTCTGCTAGGAGACACGCACATCTTTAATAGGGCCGGTGGAGAGAACTGGAGAGATCTTCACCTTTATGTAGACTCCCTGAGCACTTCCTGTTGTTGGGATTGACTACTAGAGTTAATAATCAGACTCACATCAATGATGATGGTGTTAAGAAGGCAGAACAGGACTCATGTTTTCACGTTTAACTGAATTACCTCACCCAAATCTGAAATAACGCTGCCCTATTTCATCACGCTCCACTACTGAAGTGCATTGAGGGTAATTATACTGACCGGCTGTACAGGATCTATTTCCAGCCCTTGACACCGAGAGCACTTAAAGTACTTGATGTTTTCACATAATGCTTGGAGAAAAATCTGAATTTCAACCAACTGAAGGCTGTTGCACACAGGAGTTGGGTTTTAATGCTGGACTTCTTAAAGTTAAATCAACTATGAAGAGCTAAACGGATGAAAGAGATAAATAGAAGTCTATAAAAGAGGAGTGAGGTACCTCTCCATCTTTCACTTAAAACAGGAAACTATACCATGAATCAATAATGAGACAAAATGTGAAGCATGGTGGTGGTAGCGCTATCGCGTTTTCTGATGCTGAACTCCTTCTGACCAAATAAGAATTCAGACAAACATGGGTGCTGGTGGAGTATCAGGTTTTTTCCCAGGGAAGTACAGATTGATCAGAATCCCCGTGCAAGGGAAAGAGGAATCAGATCCATTTGGATTGGTCTATTTGACGACTGATGGTTTCAGGGTGAGTAAGACGTGGGATAAGATCTACTAGTAAACAAAAGAGAAGAAACGGTGAAGGTGGAGCTCCAGAGGCTGATCAGTGTTTGAAGGGCTGCTGATGATGTGTTGAAGTTGAAGTAAAGTCAAATGTGGAGAACACCGACTCGTGAATTCACGTTCTTGACCAACAGCACCAACATGCTGAGCTGAAGGGGTGGGGCTTTGTATAACGGTACCGTCGATCCGAAATGGACGAAACATTTATCACAGCTGTGTGTAAACATACACAGCCAGTCATTATTAGGATTAGATGGTTAAACACTAAAGTGCCAGAAAAACTGGTACACCAGTCTAAGTAGTGGTAGCTCCCCAACAACATTATTTATATATTAATGAACACCATAATGCTCCACAATGCAGGTGTGTTCGGTTTCTGTGCTTAAAAGTGCATTGCATAACATCCAAGAAGTGTTCAATAACGTTGAGATCTGGTGATTTAGGTACATGAACAGGTAGAACTCACACAGTGTTCACCTGTCAGAGACGTCTGGAGGTGTCCCAGGGGGACATGTGGAATGGTGGATAAACAAACCACACACTGTTATATATTTTGCAAAGGCTTGTCTGTACCAATGTCTGGCACTTCAGTCTATACTTGCTGTATGTTATATGATCATATCTGCTTTCTTCAAATCATTGACTTGATTCAGAATTTGTGATTAGTTTGAAGATGTGTGTGAGGCTCCAGTGGATTTAAACGAAGGCGAGGGAAGGAAAGTACAGACTAAAGAGAATTAATCATTCCGAATTCAATAACACTCCAAAACATCATCTTTCTTTGAAGCTACTAATCCCTATAAAAAAGCCCCACTTAACAGCGCAGACCTTCAGCCATCATCTGTGACAGAACTGGAGCAGGTTCCAGGACTTTGATGGCTCAGTCTTAATTCTCGGCTGTTTAAGAAAAATAAAATCCCGTCACGAGGCTTTACTGAGGTTAAAAACACACTTTGCGAGGGATTTCCATAGTAAACATCAAGCCTGGTTTCTGTACCAGTCCAGACATGTTGTCCAGGATACACACCTGTCCACACACAGTAGCATTCTTAACACGCTTGAGAAGACGTCCAATACTGACACTATATACATCTAAGTCCAGTATTCTCTAAAAAAAAATCACCAGGGACATTTTAATTATGTCATTATTTGTATTCGAATATGGACAGCCAATCAGGTCACATGCTTGATAAGCCATGGGGGGAGTCTCTAAAGCTGAGACTGGCAGGTTTGTCTGTCACCACCTGCACTCGGAGTCTGTTAGGATAAGTAAGTGTGACACTTGGTTGTTTAAGTAAAGAAAACCTCTAAGTGATGAGTGGGGCCTGACGTGCAGCTCCATCATGGAGCCTATAACCAACTAGTAAAGCCAAAAACGATGAATACTGTTAATCCCACAGTGGGTGGTCTATGGAACAGGCAAATGTTTACATTTAAAGTAAAGAACAGATGAAGAAATTGCAATGAGTTTAAATCATGTCCATCCGCATGGTCTTTAGTTCGGGGTTCTAATTTGATGAAATGTTGCAAATTCAAATTTGTTTAAATAAACCCAACATTCTGCATTGAGAGTGACTCGCTTATACTACATCTAATCTAAAAAAAAACAACAAAACAAACCCAAACACTCACCATGTGAGCCGGGACCTGATCCATCTTGGCAGCCGGAGTTCCGGGTCGTGGGTAGAACTGGTTGATGAAAAGACTCGGAAACCGGTACTTTCTCACCAGCTCCATCGTCTGCTGGAAGTCCTCGTCTGTCTCCCCTGGAAAGCCACAGATGATATCGGTGGCAATGGTGATGCCCGGAACCCTGCCAGAAACAGAACCATGAAAAGCTGTCAGAAAACTACAAAGTTACAAGCAATAAAATGACATTAAGCTATTTAAAAAAAAAATTAACGACTGCTGTAAACTGTTTATGAAGGTATGAAACTGGATGAAGAAGACACAGGGGGTATATTCCACCCCTGCAGGGTCTCAGTGGGACAGTTTTGAACACCGAGAACCTTATTACCGGCCTCCACAACCATCGATTGGGTGTGTGCATGCTGATTAAATTAGACTCTCTGCCAAAGAATCGGTTCATCGATTCCCTTTCACATGTATCCTATTATTATTGATCATCGACCTACGGGAAAGGAAAACAACTCCAAGGCAGCCTCGGAGAAGTCCAATCAACAAAGAGCGAGAGTAATTTATTCTCAGAGAGAAAAGTCAGCCAGCAGAGTCAATGCGTCTGTGCCCTTTAAGCATTTATTAGCTCATCGACAGCGCTGGTTGTATCTGAGAGAGTGAAATGTCGTGGCCTTGTGAGTTACATTTACATCTAGTGCCAAGATGCCTGCAGAAAAAAAAAAACCACAGTTTCCTTAACACCAGACGTCAATTTGTACTTAACAACTTGTTTTTCAAAACAAAGTCCGCCTTTTCAGACA
>JAOVVF010000044.1:3710290-3722397 GCA_028565595.1 Duopalatinus emarginatus
AAGAAATGCAAGACTGATTGAACCTCTAGGAAATCAGATCAGCACATATTTTTTGGGGGGGTTGGTTACTTTTACTCTGACGAGTGATTGTGTGTAGGACCAAGGGACAGATGTTTTGGGGACAGCTGGAATGGTATCAAAATCTCTGATCAATGTCCTGTCAAACACACTAATAACAGTGCAATAATTGCCTACTGAAATGAATGGAGAAAAAAAGGGGATGAAAATGGGTGTGGTTGGTGAACGAGTGTGGGCATCCAAAAACTGTATACAAGCCCATTTGTCGTCAATGGGACAGACGTTTTATTGTTGGAACAGTGTTGATATCTTGAAAATTGCAGATGATGATAGCAGGACAAAACAAGTATGGAATAATAATAATAAAAACATTATTCTATAAGAATAGTGAGACTGCAATAGGTGACAGCAAAGCAAGTAAGTAAAGACAGGAGAGGTGGTTGGTGTCTCTGGTGAGCATGCACAGCTAGTAAAGTTAGCCTGCTTTGCTAATCTAATCCGACAATAAAACTGGTATAAAGCGTTTAACAAGTAAATCCAAAAATGATCTATCTACAGTACATAGACTCACCTCACCTTAAATTCACTTCTCATCAGAAGTAGAAAGCTGGAAAGGCCAGGCCAAAATACAAGTTACATGTAATATCCTGTTAGCTGGAATGCTTAGCAGGCTTGAGCAATAATGTAAATGTAATCAAACGATAATCGTCTCCAGAATTATTGCGATAACCGATATTATCGTGTTACAAAACAGCACAAGCACTAAGGCTCTTTTACATGAAATACGGTAAAACCGCTTTGAAGTGGCTCTGCGTTATGTATAGAGCAGCGCTGCACTGGGAGTGGCTTAAAGGCTAGGCAGCACCTAATGGACCCCACTGGTGATTTATATACTGAAATATATAGATATTAATTAAAACAAAAATAGCAGCTTATTTTGCTTTAAAATTGAGGATTTTGACTAAATTTGTTCGGGAAAAAAACCCTGAACACGCTATATATGATATGATATCGTCATGGATTAAAATGATTAATTAAACTGACGTCTGCACATATGCAAAATGAATAAGCAAAATATGCAAAATGAATAAGATTATCAGGGTGCACAAGAGGTCACAACAAAACGAAACCATATGCACACCGTGCCATTTCCCATAACACCCTGCAGTCCCCATACAGCACGTCTATCAAAGACACCGCCTTACGTTCGATCCTAATCACGTTAGCTTTAGCCGCACGTTTCCCACAGAAAACATCTGACCTATTGATACATCCCAATGTTCAGGCTGCATTAATATTCCAGAGTGTCCTCGAGCAGTTAGGAATCCTTGACCTCTTTATTCAGGGAGTGTTTTTTCTAGGCAGAATAAGTCCTGGAGGTAATTGGAAAGATTGGTGGACGAGATGAGTTTTTCAACACACAGATTTCCATTACTGGTGTAGACAAATGGCTCCAATGGTACCACCACTGTTTCAGCACTGTTCCATACCGTCAATGGCTTCATAATAAAGCTGGACGTTCATTTGTCGGAAAACATGGAAAATTTTTGAATTCCTTTACTGATTTATGCGAGGATTCTCCCACATCCCTAAGCACCCACACAATCCGAGCTATTTGTTTATTAGCTATGCTTACATCTCTTAAATGATTGCTTAGGAAGGAGGGGTGGGGGATACGGCACATGCCATTAGTGATCCTTGTTCGACTAAGTGCGGTCACGGCTGCTCGGCAAACGCTTCTTAAAGGTTGCGCTATTTTGAACACAATGAGGCATGCAGCAATGTCCTGAGACCAATTAGCGAGGCTAGCTGTCCACAGAGGCTCAGTGCTGGATGGGTAATATTCAGCGGGCCTTGTTAGATTGAGCTCCAGGCATAAGATGGGCTAAGCTAGGACGTTAGCCTCTATGATTACGTGCATGTGCCATATAACGGAGAAGAATATCTAATACCAGTCGACAGATGAATGATCGGAAAGTCGTCAAGCGGAGTGAGACGGACATCTCACATTATGTGGTATGAAAAAGTGCTGATAGGTTGATTTGTTCTGTTTATTAGCAGGAATCTGAGGCTAACAAATATGCTCATGAAAACCTTTTGCATCAAGTGAGATGCAAACATGACAGCCCACGGTATGACTGCCGGCTAAATCCGGGTGCATTCAGGTTCCTGCATCTTTCTCCATCTCAAGAGGAAAGGAATCTATAGCTCATTATGGAGTGGTGGAAAAAGGGAGTATAGAGAGTGGAGGCTCTCTCACTCAAATCCATTACCTTTCTCTCCACCTTTTCAGGCCCCTTGTGAAGAAAGGATTGAAAAGGGGCTACTAATCAAAAATGATGGTCCTGGCAGCTCATCTCCTCCAGTATGGCAGAAGGAGGACTCTTTAATGCACTACTGGCTTTTCAGCCATGATTGCATGGTTCTTTGGATGCATCACATTAAGACAAGTTTAACCATCTTTACGAAGCATCCCTCCTCTCGCATAGTCCACAGCCCAAACCTCCCAGGTGTACAGTAATACATATAGCATGTGAGACCTGGAAGTAAGATGATCTTTTCTTCGTCACGTTACAGTATTAGTCATTTGCCTCACAATGCTTGCACGATGTTTGAGAAGACCAGGAGATGTAATGGGTCTGGGTCATGGTTGTCCATAGTTCAAGGAAATAACGGCCTTGACCATTCGTCTCTTTGGGTGCAGACAGGAACCCCAGGAAAAAAATATGGATGATCCTTCTGAACTCACTTCTAAACCCTTTCAGAATTCAGGTGGAGCAATAATGTTGGCGCTTCTCCAAACGAGGGCATCTGGACAGTTCCTGGGCCATCCTTGTGAAATCTCTAAACCCTGTAGACAGCGCTTGGCTTTTGTCCATGCAACCAGGTCCAATTAGACCCTAGCGAGGAAAAAGTGTGTCTGAAAGTCTGTATTGTCCTGTATATACAGGTCACTCACTCCCCTGAGCCTCTGGATCAGGTGCTGTCCATGCCCACCATGTCCACTTTGACACCTTCCTTATTACAGGAGGTCATCTATCTTTACTTGTTCCAGAGGTGTGAAAATACACCACGCTGTCTTCTTATAGTGTTACTTTACCATGAGAGAACACTTAGAGAGAGAAGGAAGAGACGAGCAGCTCTATTTCATCCGCTAATGAACTCCAGCTGGGGTGTCCCCAGTGGCTACCGGACAGAAATCTTCTACCATGTTCTCTGGAATTAGGCTCGATGGAAGGGGCAAGTTGCCAGACAGCATGCTGCATGGAGTGGTTTTGCGCAGGATCAATCTTGCTCACCATGTATGCGATGAAAGACTGAGAAATGGAGTGAATAATTCAAGTGGACTTGGAGCTCACGGATGAGAAGCAGGCTCACTGGTACAATCGACGGACCGGAGATAAGCTTCCACACTTTCACACTCCTCGTGATCATTTTAGTTTTACTACTTTGCTACTTAGCATTAAGTTGACAGCAAAACCAAGGATGCATACAACCAACCATGTGAATAATGTGTGGTCCAGGGAAAAGGGGGCAGGTGGGTCAGGGGGATCGCAGACAGTAAAAAAAAATGTATCCAGTGGTAGACCTTTTCCATCATCTTCATCGAAACCAATATGAAACAAAGCAAAACTGAGAAAAATGATTGTGACAAAGAAGTTCCAAAGATGTTCTCAGGTAATCTTATTTGAAAAGATGCACATCTGGAAAAGTATTGCCTAAAAAACCTACTTATATGGTCAACAATTCTCAGCATTTTTCTTATTTTAGAGGAAAAAAAAATCCCATGAATCTCCTTCTTGAACGAATGATATATTAAGTGATATATCCAACCATCAGTCCATTCATCAATCCACCCATCCATCAATCAATCCAACCAGAGAGAAAACCTGCTTGGACAACTGCCTTCCAGCCCAGAACGCTTGTCTCTGATTGGATGCGTCTCCTGTCAGTCAGATCCTGAGAGTGTAGAGCTTTACCAATATTGGCCGGAGTCAAATATATCTTACAGGTGCAAGGCAAGGGTTAAAACCTGTACAGAAGAGAGTACCAGCTAAAACCAGTATAAGAGGGTGGAGTAGGGGGCAGAGCTTCGAGATGAATTTCTTGATTACCTGATCCACTGGAGGATCATTGATTTTTTTTTCCATGATATTAAAATGCTGAGCTGATCTGTTAAATGTGTGATGGGTGGCATGTCAAAGGACATTGACCCAGGGCATTCAGTCAACAGCTGATGATCAACTCAGATCCTGGTGTGCAAAGAATAGCCAAAGAAGCTGAAATGAGCTGAAACCAGTGATTGCATTTGCAAGAATCTCTCATTCCCATTTACACCTACCCGCACTTAAATTAGCTCGAGACGGATTTTCAGCTGAGCCTAAATCCTTTTAATTAAAATCTGATGGAACTTGGCGAGCTTAGAATCATATGGGCGAGTGTGGGTTAGGAGGAAAGATGGAGAAAACATCTTTGTCTGGAGCAAATTATCCAAAAGAGGGAATAAGTGGGGAAGGAAGGCAAGGTGTGATATCCAGCGGAGGTGGTGAGGGTTTATGTGACAGATGCACATGATCTATTGGGAAGAAGACGGGGGTGGAATTAACAAACAGCATGTGGAGATGACGAGCAACAAGGCACGAGTCCAGGGTGAAGTGGAGGGATGGTGCACATTTGTTCTTTCATTTAGACCTCTAGAGATCACTCTCTTCTGGCTAATACCTGCTCAACCAGTGGTGGCTCAAGAAAGTGAACCATTGGCACACTGGACTTTAAGGAATTTGACCTCCTGGTGCACATCAGTAAAAACTGGGGGGGGGGGTGAACACACATGCCCGGAGCACGGGGCAGCCCCTGTCCATGGTGCCTAGGGAGCAGTTGGGGGTTAGATGCCTTTGTGAAGCTGCACAATCACAAGGCGGGTTCCTTAACCGCAAGCCTACGGCTGTCCCCAAAGTCTGCCTCCGACTGTCCCCTGGATGGACGAGTTAGAGCTCTGATCTCACATGCATAACATTTCACTGGATTGCTGGATTGACTTTTCAAAATTAAGAGGAGTTTCAGTTATTACTAAAACATCTGTTCCTACTGAGGTCCTGTACTACAGTTTCACTGGTCCCTCAGTTCCAGGTCAGGGTTTTTTGTTGGATATAAAAGAAACAAGTTAAGTTTGAGTTAAAGACACTAATAAAACATAATAATGTAAAGGGCACGTATCTTTTTCACGGTGTACTGGTGGACCCAGGTGCCAACCAGATGGTGGGTTCTCATCTCAGAGGGAATAATTACTGGCTTTGATGGTATTTTGTATCAGATACAAGTCTCATCTGGAGGACCTGCACTCCCCAAGTCACACTCCTTCACTTTGAGGAGCACTGACACCTTATTACCTTCCTAGAGTAGGTGTTACTCCAGAGTCTGTCTCTCTCTCTCAACAGCTTTCTTTTTTTTATTCGAGTGAGGTGTTTTTTGTCTTTTTCATTTTAAAAAAAGTCTGTAATGAATTTGCTCGTTTCAGACTTGGTGAAAAAAAGTGAGAGTGACAAGTGGCAGGCCACGCTGACTTGTGGTGAAAGAGGCAATTAGCACACTTCAGCTGACTGTTAAAGCTTTTTCTGCCTTGCCAAATTGGCAGTAACTCGTAGAACATGCTAGAACTCACACTAGGTTTGTGTTCATTGGGCTTGTAGACCAATTAACCCAAATCCAGACGCAACAAACATTCCTCAACTTAAACTACTACCTAAACAGAATTATAAGGCAGGTAAATTTGACCTCCACATATAACCGACTTGTGCAATGAAACACACACACACACACACTAGGGGGCAGTGAACACACTTACCACAGCATTGGGTAGCCCTTATTCATGGCACCTGGGGAGCAGTCGAGGGTAAGATGCCTTGCTCAAGGACACTTCGAGGACACTTTGAGGACAATTCTGAGATGCCGTTACCTCCCTGAAACTGTTTTCCGAAACAGACATGACTGAAAACGTATGTCTTCTCATTTTTACAAGCAGGACGAGACTTTCCAGTCACATTCTATTCAGTCAGCACACAGCGTTCCTGCTTGTCTTACCCCAGGCATTAATGAGTTATCAAATGCCATGAAGAGATTAACTCCGGGTCTTCTGGGGATGGGAGACCCAGGGAGATCGTATGATACGGACGTTTATTGACCTCCCTCTGGCAGTCAATCGATCCGCCGTCAGGTTATGTACAGCATCAGACGTGCAGACAGGGATGATAAAGGACGTGTCGTCATAATGTTTGGTTTTTGTTTTTTTTGTTTTGTTTTGTGTTGTTTGTTGTCTTATTTTTTATTTCTCTGAATGAACACTGGCCAGATCTCAGGCATTCTGTCTACAGGAACTTTAACAATTAAACAGGACTTCTTGAGATGTCAGGATAGATCAAAGCCTGGCATTTACACTCAACACTTTAGAAAAAGTCTAATCTCCCAGGAATTCTGGCCTCCCAGGGAAAATGACCATCCAGTTATCGGAATATTGTTTATTCTGACTGATGAACAGGTCTAAAATAAGACTCTTCTGCAACAAACGGAGACATGAAACGGAAAGAATGTTACCCCGGCGAGTTATTTGGCTGGCGGAGCTTGTTTATCCCACCACCGTTTACAAGAATGTGTCATGTCAGCAAAAGAGCCCAGACAGAGAGAGCGACAGAGGGGGGTGGGGGGTGGAACTGAGAGAGAGAGAGAGAGCGAGAGAGAGACTGTCATATGTGTTGGCGCCGGATATTAATCAAACATTTCCACACGTGACTCAAGCACTCCAGGCGAGCTTGTTATGCTCCGAGTGCAGACTAAAGACTCATAGCTGACAAACACACAACAAACTGTGACATCACTAACAGCATCAAGGTCACATGACCTCAGTGAAAACAGACAGATGGACAGACCTGTACTGACGTGTTAAAATTATATGTCTCACTATACATTTATTTGTGTGTGTGTGTGTGTGTGTGTGTGTGTGTTTTAACTCGGGGATAAAATGAAGAGAGAAAACGTACTCAGCGACCCCTCAGATACACTCCTGGGAGAGCTGTGTGTGTGTGTCTCCCTGTATGGATTAACATTAAATGAAAGAGATGACTGTGTTCTCAGTGTGTGAGGAAGGACACAATCACTAATTAAAGCAGCACATCGAGCTGTCCTGACACATCACCTGCCTCACACCTAATGTGACATTCTGTGAGTGTGTGTGTTTGTACAGTGGCCCGTTGAGCCTGACCACCCTGACGTCACACACACAGTTCCCCACAATGTGTCATGTTTGTCATTCTGATCCCAGATCCATGTCAGGTTTGTCATTCTGATCCCAGATCCGTGTCAGGTTTGTCATTTTGATCCCAGATCCGTGTCGGGGTTGTCATTTTGATCCCAGATCCGTGTCGGGGTTTGTCATTTTGATCCCAGATCCGTGTCAGGTTTGTCATTTTGATCCCAGATCCGTGTCGGGGTTTGTCATTTTGATCCCAGATCCGTGTCGGGGTTTGTCATTTTGATCCCAGATCCGTGTCGGGGTTTGTCATTTTGATCCCAGATCCGTGTCAGGTTTGTCATTCTGATCCCAGATCCGTGTCGGGGTTGTCATTCTGATCCCAGATCCGTGTCGGGGTTGTCATTCTGATCCCAGATCCGTGTCAGGTTTTTCATTCTGATCCCAGATCTGTGTCAGGTTTGTCATTCTAATCCCAGATCTGTGTCGGGGTTGTCGTTCTGATCCCAGATCTGTGTCGGGGTTGTCGTTCTGATCCCAGATCTGTGTCGGGTTTGTCGTTCTGATTCCTGATCCGCGTCAGGTTCGTCATTCTGATACCAGATCAGGTTCGTCATTCTGATACCAGATCAGGTTTGTCATTCTGATCCTAGCTCAATTTCTATTGACTTTTTATCACCGTTTATTTCTAATGAAACAAATGCCTGACACTGGAGACTCCTTCCGTCACCTTAAAGAAAGAAAATCTCATCCCACAGATGTGGAGCTTGTGCTATAGGAATAGCTGTTACCATGAAAACGATAACGCATTACAACAGGCACAACAAAGACTTTTGGACCCAGTGTTAAGATGAAGTAATAACATGAGATAGATGGAGGGATGATGTTTATTTTTTCCGCTGGTCACCGCGATCAACTTCAAAGCCAAAGTTGTGTGACTGTGTATAAGTGTGTGTGTGTGTGCGTGTGTGTGTGAGAGATTTCTCCTGTTACTGTATATTTATTTTTTTAGTTCCTTTCGCAGCTCAGAGGAATAAAAACCTGCAGCTTTTCTTCACGTGACAGAAAAAAAATAAGAACAGGAAAATTTGAATGGAAAAGATCAAATACTTTCTTTCTCTTTCAACTTCGCAGAGTTTAGCAGAGGGAAAAAACTCCCGTCGGAATTCATCACATCCTCCATACATGGAATTCAACCCTCCCAGCATTTTGATTGAGTCTTAAATATGCAGACGATGTCATCCCCGAGATCCAGAATGAAAATCTACATCCTCGATTAGAGCCGCATGCAATGAATCTCTTTACTCTCACTTCATCTCTCTCTCTCTATCAGACTGACTTAAAAAGCCATAAGCAGAACATTTCGCAGATTAAACTGAATGATTTATTTCTCATTACGGCCAACAAAAGCTGCCCTCCCGCACGCCCCGTGTGATCACAGGCCGAGGCAGCTCGCTGCTCTGATTAGAAAACCTGATTACCAGGCGAACCCGTGGGGCCTGGTGGGGAGCCGACGCTCATTTTCACCACCTACCAGTAAAAAGTAAAAAGAAATAAATATGGACAGGGTTCAGTGCAGAGACACAAAGATCCACAGGAAACTAAACTGAACCTCAACCTTTAGAATACAATAACTCTGTACAATAACTCTGATGTGTGTGTGTGTGTGTGTTCTCAGTTTAGAGAAATGGAGAAACAGGCCTCATGCTTTCTTTGAGAAAACTGACAGGTACCGAGGCCACACCTCCTTTACCATGACTGACAGGTACAGAGGCCACGCCTTCTTTAAAGTGACTGATATGCACAGAGGCCACACCTTTTTTTAATTGTGACTAACAAGTACAGAGACCACATCTTCACTATGACAGACTGGTACAGAGGCCACACCTCCTTCACTGAGACTGAAACACAGAGGCCACACCTCCTTCACTGAGACTGAAACACAGAGGCCACACCTCCTTCACTGAGACTGAAACACAGAGGCCACACCTCCTTCACTGAGACTGAAACAGAGGCCCCACCTCCTTAACAGAGACTGAAACACAGAGGCCACACCTCCTTCACTGAGACTCAAACACAGGTCACACCTCCTTCACTGTAACAGACATACAGAGGCCACACTTTTTTTATTGTGACTGAAACTCAGAGGCCACGCCTCCTTTACTTAAACTGATAAACAGGCCACACCTCCTTCACTGAGACTGATGCATACAGGCCACACCTTCACTGTATCTGAAAGGTATATTAAGGCCACACCTCACTTACCGAGACTGACACAAATAGGTCCCGCCTCTTTTACTACAAATATTAGGTAAATTTTTTATCAGATAGAATTTAACAACTGCATGGTTTTAGTATTGTTTAGTTCCCAATAATGTTAAATTATTTTATAGAATAATAAAAACAAATATCATATAAATACAGAAAGGTTTAAGTAGAGTGTGTGTGTGTGTGTGTGTGAGCGCACTTTAAAGCAGGTGTCTCTAAGGGACGTATTGTGTAACACTGTAGCGTGCCACCGTTCCCGCCCATTCTCCCTCCAGGTCCTCAGTTTTCCCGCGTCTGTTAGTCACCCGTCATTAGCGTCGCGGTGCAGTGGTGTTGTGTTTACACTGAACTTTAATCCACACGCAAACGGCAGTAAAAACGGATTTTCATGGCTTTTAAAAAGTCAATCTAAAACCAAAGGGATATTTAATATTACACATTCGAGGGTGTAAAAAAAAACAAACAAACAAAAAAAAAACGTTCAAACATTCACGCGTCATCCACAACTCTCAACAACAAAGGAGCTGTTTTTATATGTACCATACCACACGCTAACGCTATCAGTTAGCTCAATTTATTCCTATTAAAGATGAAACTTAATTAATTAACCCTGTCATGACCTGGACACCTTCCTAACTCAAGTAAATCCCCACTGCTCGCTCGTTAGTGTTTACCTCCGTCTCCCTGAAACGCTCTGAGAAGCGTCTCCTAGCCCGCCGCTAACACGTCGCCTTTACAGATAAGCAGATTAGCGCTAGCGTGCGTTATCGCGACCGAAAGAGGTTTTTTGGAGAGACTTCAAGCAGGTCAGAGTCACTCACTCGCACCTTCGCAGACGTTTATCTCCAATCACACACTTACATCAAAGCATCCAGGCCAACGGGGGCACTTTCTTTTCTTTTCTTTTCTTTTCTTTTCCCGACTGTAATCTCGGCTGGGAGATGATTCACACCTGCGGAGGTCCGAATGTAGATAACATTGGCTAATTTTTTGTTTTAACGCAGACAAACGTTCCAACAATCTAAGAAAGTAATATATAAAAACATGAGTGATGATGGAAACATCAAGCATCCAGTAAACAGATACGGAGAAAATTCATCATGTGGGACAGAACCATGAAATTCCCAATTCAAGTTCCGGTAACAACCAGTCCATTAAAGTCCATTCACTGAGGACAGAGTGGTGGAGTTTTAGACTAGTCGGAAATCCCAGTGTGTTTGGGATATTTTAATAAAGACACTACATGTGACACAAGAAATTTTATTATTTGTGAGAAAGACAATGTTCAGAGTTCTAGAGAAGACAGGAAGGAGCTCTATCACTCAGGTCTGGAAATTCCAGATTCCATGCTACCAACTAGTGATGAATTCTGGGGTTTGTGTCAGATGATCTGAAAGCTGGCCCGTGTTGCCCTGCTACATTTCCTGATTCTATATGAGCTCTAAAGAACCTATTAAACATTCCACCATTGGGGATGGATCCTTAAATTTCCATGTTCCAGCTGTACAATGAACAGTAATTCCCAGCGTTTTTTCAGGATGGCTCCAAACATCATTTAAGATCTCAAAAATGAGTGATTTGTGACTGAACCTCATAAGACTTCAGTAAGTACAATAAACTGTTCCACAAATTTTGGACCGAGCCCTGAAATTCCAACCTGCGGTAAGAACATTGACTAGTAAGGAATTCCAGTGAACCTTGAAACAGCTAATGTTCAAACACAGACATTATATAGACAGTAAGGAATTCCAACAACTGGGAGAAATCTGTGAAATTCCACCTTCTATAAAAACACTAAGCAGCAATTAATTCTATCATTTGGGACACAACCAGACCTCTTTATCTTTATCATTTCAACTGACCTGAAAGCTCGGCGGTGTTCCACGGTTTTTTTTTTTTTACTTACATCTAAAAATTTGATTTGTTACTTCTTCTACAGCTTACAAGATATTGACACAAGATTAACACTAAATCGTCTGACATGTTAAGGCGAAGTGTGCTTGTATACAGCATGTGGAAATTTTCATCCCTTTTTTCTCTACACTCGTTTTTCCAGGGAAAAAAAATATCCCATTCCCTTTAATTGGGATTTTTCAAAATGGACAGTAATTTGGTCTAAAACCTAAAAAAGCCTGTAATATTTACAGACAGATTGCACGCATTCTTCTCTTCCTATCACCCTTTCATTTTCACTCCATTCATGTCTACAGACAGAAGCTAGAGGAGGTTATACAGTACTGTAAAGATCTGTCTAATGTTCACCTAGAACAGCCATTTGATTTAGATTTTCCCAAACGTTCCTGTGTATTTAAACTGTCATAAAACAGCGACTTTCAATTAATACAACATTTTATATCGACAATCAGTATGGGGTTGTCTCATAATGAGTCATAAGCCATGATTTATTTGAAACTTACACCTTCTACGAATAATAACAGTTGAAGTGAGAATCACAGACATAAGGAGCAGGTGTGCCAACCCACATTTGAACCCGGACTGGACCTTCCCCTTAAAATTAAATCAGTCTATTTATCCAAGGCATAAACACCACTGTAACACACACACACACACACACACA
>JAOVVF010000044.1:3722497-3734997 GCA_028565595.1 Duopalatinus emarginatus
ACACACACACACACACACACACAGTTTCTGTAGAAACTACACTTTCGAGTTGTTTCTGATCCGAGTACTTGAATAAATGTGTTTTTTTCAGTACTATATTAACTCTATCCTAGCAGCAGTGTGTCCTTCTGTAGTGTCTCTGAAACTGGAGCAGCAGATCCACTGTGGGGGGGGGGGAAGGTTCTTGTATCTCACAAATCACAATATGCTGATGAACGCTCCGAAAGGCGAGAGGATTTAATTCAAAAGGGAGTGAAGCGCTAGCAGACTGAGACTAGCTGTTAATGCGTACACTTACACACTGTGTGTGTGTGTGTGTGTGTGTGTGTGTGTGTGTGTGAGAGAGAGAGAGAGAGAGAGAGAGAGAGAGAATGAGAAAGAGTGTGTGTCGCTCAGCGGAGGCCCGGAGATTAATGAGCTCTTATTAAAAAGGCAATATGACAGAGAGAGAGAGAGAAAGAGGAAAAAGAGAAAGAGAGAGAGGACACGTCTGGAATACGCCGGAGCTTAATGAGGCGGAGATGATGCACAGGAGCTTTAGGAATATTCAGAAAGGAATGAACGAGTGTGTGTGTGTGTGTGTGTGTGTGTGTGTGTGTGTGTGTGTAAGTGTGTCGGCACACATTCCTTCCTCCGAGCTCTGTTTTGTCTATAAACCGTGATGTCAAGAGGAGAATGTTGTGTCTGGGTGTAGATGTAAATTCTAAACGTTTGGTCTTGACTCTGCGTTTCTGGTCTTTGTTTCTTCTCACATGTCAGGTATAAGGGGGAGAAGAAAGAAAAAAGAAAAAGAAGCAGCATGGCACTTGTTTAGATCATCATAGAAATATCTAAAGGCCGTCTAAACACTTCGCCAGGGAACACGAAGTTGTGCAGTGTTCATCGGTCACGTTCGTTTAATTCCGTTAACATATTCAACAGATGGATTCACAGCGCTCCCTCCATGGCATGTGTATACGACGCCTCTCTGTGATCCACCGGATCGATAAAAAGAGCAATTAATTCCTCCAGCTCGAGCACATTTTACACATCGTTAAACAGAGAGAGAGAAGCCCTCCACTCCTCTGTTCCTCCACTCCTCTGTTCCTCCACTCCTCTGTTCCTCCACTCCTCTGTTCCTCCACTCCTCTGTTCCTCCACTCCTTCGTTCCTCCACTCCTTCGTTCCTCCACTCCTCTGTTCCTCCACTCCTCTGTTCCTCAGGTACGAGCAGCTAACAGTGAATCAAAGAGCTAAACTCCTCAAGGTCACGAATCCCGAATCAACATGCAGACACGAGGAGACGCTTCGACCCGGAGGAGGAGATTTACACCAGACAACACAAAGGGCCTCATCGATTCAACAATCCTGTAACAAGCGTTGAACGATTTATCCGGAGATGACGTCGAGCTCAGGAACTGCTGTTGCCTTCTTCAGGCTGATGATCCAATACGAATATGTCCATTAAAACACTGTCATGTTGGTGGAACCTCTTCGGTAAGAAAGCAGCCTGGTCTTCAATTATTTTACCAGAGATCACACCCGAGTGAATTCAAAGGTTAAAGGTCACCTGGATAGAAGATTCCCAAGAGTATCATGCAGAAATCGAGAGTTCGAATCCTATCGATAAAACAACCACCAGACAGCAAAATTGGCTGTGTTTTGTTGGTAGGAGGGACACATTTGGTGTATCCTGTCAATCACAGGGACACCAACCGATCACATGGACATGGGCAGCTGAGTTCTGCATGATGATGATGATAGGGTTGGATGACTGCACAAGTCTGAGGAACCTTCCAAGGGTGGCAGATGTCTTATAATGGGGTGGTGGTGGTGTGGGGGTTAAGCCACATGGATAAGGACGTCGCCAAAGACAGCATAACCAACTAGAACTGAAATGTGTCCATGTCCTGTCTTTTAGCAATCCACCAAATCCACATGATATTTGTGGAATCTGTCTGGATTGCCATGGAAACGCAGCAAAAACATTTACATACTCATACACAACTTTGTGGGGACACAGTCGGAACAGTCAGTTCCAGGCTTACAGACCCACTGACCGTCCTCAGGCACACGACAGCAAAGAGGAAGAGACGCTTGGAGGCCAGGGACCTGACGGATAGGTTTCCACAGTAGCGTGCAATGTTTCCTTCTCCCTCTCACACACACACCACACACACACACACCCTATAGAGCCCAAGGCCTCCTTGACTCACTTGACACCGGTAGGAGAAATATAACTCTCCAGTATGTTGCACGTTGACACGTCAGATGAATCATGTGTGCACCAGAACACACACAAATACGTCGCCTCGGTTTACGACATGCCCCAGTCTACCTCTTCAAACATGTGGTTCTTCACCTGTGTGGTGCTTCACACTCATCTCTCAGATCAGTTCTCACAGACCCGCAAACTGCGAATGATCGTCTCTCTCTCTTTCTCGCTTTTCTGTTACTACACTCTCAACAACTTCACCACAGCCAGACTGTTAAGCCTACGAAATCTCCCTGGATGGCTAAGAAATGTGTTGCATCGTTTTCGTTTCCATGGTTACACACTCCTTGTGATGGTCGTTATATTTGCAGGAGGTGATATTCTCATGGGTCAGATCACTACACAACCTAGTTCCCCATTCTGGCTAGTTACATCGAGCAGTAATGACCACAGAAGGCAGGCGGGACGTGACGGCGGTGCGGCGTCTCCAGGGCCCGGGACAGCAGTTGGCTCAGCAGATGGCCTGTCAAGGAAGCACGGGAAGGCCCTCATCAGAGGGGAAACAACCAGGAGCGAGCGAGACAGGAACCGTATCAGAGCTCATGTGGTTATGGGGGTGGGGGACTAGACTCCGCCAGGAAGCGCTCGTTTGTGCAAATCTAAGACCAGCTTAGAACCCTAAAGTCCTCATTTAGCTCGAGGAGCGCAAGGTTGAAACGAAATGGGATCCTGGCAAATCTCGATCCCCATGTGGTGAAGCGCTAGAGTGAGTCCGAGACGACTGGCAGACCATCGTCCAGTCCGGCTGAGTTAACAGGACATACTGACTCGTGCGGGGAAAGCCTCAAGCGATTATATCAGCGTCCAGAGAGGAGGATAGGAGGAGAGGAGGCTCGCCAAAACCATTTCAGGGCTGAAAAACAAACCAGGTCAGCGGAGTCGGTGAAAAAGTTTCATATTCACAAAGAGGACGGAAGAGTCGAAAGAACGCCAGGCAACACAAACAGAGAGGCCGGCCGGAGTTCATCCTGGTTCTGATTTCAAACACCGGGTGACGGGGAGGGTCTGGGGAACTAAACCAAACAAACACAGGCAGGATTACGGCAGGGCCGGAGCGCCGCACTCGGGCTCGGGCTGTCACAGGAAGTGGAGAGAGGAATACTGATGCTCCGCTGGCTCAGAAGGTCAACATGCCACACTCCTTCTCTCCTGAACTACACTCCCTTCAGGAAATGAGGTCTGAAACCAAAAAAGCTCCAGCCCATAATAAAAGCCTAATAAAAACACAACCCTGTCCAGTTTTCCAGCTCGATGAGAAAGTTCTCGCCGGACCAGAGAGCACAGAGCTCGTTTTCACAAACCGGCACAAACCCGCAGGGAAAATATCAACAGAATTTGTTCAGCGCAAGACAATATTTACCAGACTCTCAATCCTGCTGAACCAACAGAAGACTCGGGCCAGATCAATAAAACAGGAAACAAAAGAAAACAGACCGTATAACGCTTAAAGACAAAGAAAAGAACACGGAGACACGAGGGAACGTAACGCTCCATGAGTAAATCAATAACTGCGATCCATAAATCAGACCTGCAGCACTTCCTCTACCGAGTTCTGAACTTTTCTCCCTAAAGTTATACATTTTTCCTGGAGTGATGGACACGTCCCCTCACTACAGCATGGATACTTCCTGAAAGGATTGGAAGGGGCGGAGTTACGGGTCGCCACAACGCGAGCTTGACGGTATATCGTTGGATCTCGTTGTGTCTGTTTAATCCTCTGCTTCTGGTCACGGCAGGAGAAAAGACGCATCACGTCTGGAAACAAGGTTGGATTTGAGAGATGATCCCTAAGGAACACTGAGGGACTAAAGTTTAACACACACTTAAATGTCAGTTTCTGAGGAACCAATCCAGCACAAAATGTCAGGCTGCTTCCTTGATGAACTTTACAGCAATTCAAGTCTGGAAGCTACCAGTGTGCATGAAGTAAAGGAGAGATGGACGAACAGACAGATGGACGGGTGGACAGATGGACGGACAATAAGACACACTGGTCTATCTGGTGTGGCTTTATACCACAGTTCTGGGTTTTGATTAGGTCTCTGACAGTACGGGCGGGTTTAAATCAACACGCTTGTTCTTACAAGTTATCGTTGCTATAGTAACAGATCATTCACATTGACAAACAGAAAGGCTTAAAAATAATCACTGATATGGTGAACGTTTTCTTACTCTTTCCTTTGGAGGCTGCCCACGTTCCCCACGTTTCGATTTGGTCTGTGCAGCCTTCGAAGGACACGCCTTGAAGAATGTAGCCTCTGAATTGGGACACGTCTCATATTTTACATTAATGGAAGGAGTCTCCAGTATCAGTGACAAAGCTATAACCAGACTGACGTGTAGCAGTTTCCTGGTAACAGAGCTGAAAGATATCTAGTACTTTTCAGGCCATGCCCACAAAAAAATCTGAACTATGAACCATGTAGATGACGGCTGGCGTGAAATTTAGGGTTGATTCGTTGTAAAAAAAAAAAAAGGAAGAGCTGAACAGACTTCTAAACTAAATGAAAAGCGACAGCAGGTCCATCTGATACCGAACATGCAGGAATATGGGTGGGTTTGGAAGGCCCTCAGGGTTAAAGTCTCCCTTCAGTGAATTTGAGAAAACCCTCATCATACAGAGGCTGTGTCTGATCTCCAGATCCACCTGATTAACACACACACACACACACACACACAAACTCTTCCCTTTCCATTTGGAAAATGACGCCATCATGCAGAGACGTGCTGAGCTGAGCGGTGTGGCCTGTTGTCATTGGTGTAATACCCCAAGGTCGGGGCAGTTCAGGAAAAAGGTGTCTCTCTTTCCTCTCAGGAACGTTCCCCGTCTCTGCGTCAGGGTTTTATCTTTTAATAACGTCACGCTCTGGCGTGTTTGTCCACTTGTGCGGAGTGAAGCCTGAGTGACTCAACACCACTAGGGCAGAGATTTACTGCCCCCCTCCGTCCCTCCCCCCTTATCTCCTACTGCTTTATGTTTTGCCCTAACAGATGTTGATACTCTGGGGCGAGACGAGGAGGCGGTGGACTGACTCTCCGTACGTCTCTAATTGCTTCCAATTTTTTTTGCGTCTGAGAGCAAACAAACATCCAGTGACAGAGGGAGGCGTCTGATATATTTTTAGGGTTTAAGAAGCACCATGGGGTTTACAGGGTCAGTAGATTACATCGTCTTACACAACAACCATAAACAAACAGACAAACAATCACGTCTGCACTGTTCCTCTGGTTTTCTGCAAGCTTATGGAGTCCATGTCCCGTCACATGTCTGCAGCTCTACGCTCCGGTGAAGAACCTACCAAGTGTTAGACAGGTGGACCAGTTTTTCTGGCACTTCTGTGTGTGTGTGTGTGTGTGTGTATATATATCTCTATATATACTTCTGAATTACCTACACACCTAAACACAGCCTTTCTTGCATGCATTAAAATTGCTGTGACATCACCCAGACAAGTCGCTAGCAAGTCAAATTGAAGAAGTGACAGAAACAGGAGGACACATGCAATCTGTCTGAAATTTGGCATTCTGGTTCACGGCATAAAACAGTTCAAGTTTGTCAACTTTTATGATTGTGGCTTAAAAATTGGCCCAATTACAGTTTTTTTTTAAATTCCCATTTAAGCAGATTTGGACTTTTTTCCTGGAAGAACGAGTGTAGCAGAAGAAAGGATGAACATTTCCCCAAGCTGTATACAAGCACACTTTTCCCCAACATGCCGGACGTTTTAGTCTTTGTCCCATTTCTATATCTCAAAAGACTTGGAAGAAGGTACAAAACAAATATCATGTGGAATTAAAAAAAAAATTATATGTAAATTAGCTCACAACATTTTTTGTGCCTGCATACAATATATACATTAATGTACAGTATCAGTAAGTGACATCAGAGCCAAAACAAGGTCATGTGACATGCTCAGGACACCCTGATGATCTCTGGCTCTAAAGACCTCCCACTGTCAACTAACTACAAAACCCATCCAGTGTTTAATGACAGTTAATTATTATTCACGTGTGTACCATGAGTTCGTTTGTGAACCACGCGGATTCCCCGTTAACCTCGGCAGGCGTCTTGCGTAGCTGCACGATAGCGTAATCCGGTCTTTAAGCTATAGCTTAAAGTTCCAGTGACGGCAGTGATGATCTCACTCACTGTCCTATCCTCCAGCCGTTCAGTCTCTGCATTATTCAGAGGCGTGAGAAGGCTGTAACGTAAAACCAAACCTCAGTAAGGATGAAGACGTGAACTCTGTGACCTCAAAAGACGCCAAAGTGGGAACGGAGCTAATCTGCTTCTACCCTGTACAGAATTCTCTAACAGACAACGTGAGGTCTTCATCTGCCATAACATGCTGACGTCATCAGTATCACCCCCCCCCCAACCGCCATAACTTTAGCATAATGCTAATCACAATTATCCTATCTTGTTCTATTGGGGGGTTCTGAGCAAGTCGAGAAGTTGAGAGAAGTTTACAGATTCTGAGAACAAAGAAACTGTACTCTCTCTCTCTCTATATATATATATATATCTATATCTCCATACAGGCTCTCCACACGTCTTCAGCTGTTGTTTTAAGACTGCTCATCCATCCCCAGATGAAATTTATGCAAACCTGAGAAGGTTACCAGGGCCAACATGATCAGCAAAGCTCAACCTCCAGCACCATAAGTCACCCAAAGCAAAACATCATCCGTGTAACCGGAGTCTCTTTACCGAGCCGAGCGGCCCGACACGCGCGACAGCGCTGACCTTTCAAACGGCGCTCAAGATTTATTCCTGGCCCCGCGGTGCCATTTTCAACATAGCTCCGGACTGTAATTATGACAAGTGGCCTGCTGGTAACGTCCCAAAAATGTAGAGATCAATTACACAAAGCATATGAAATTACACACACAACACACACTTCTCGAGGGAGGAGAAGTTCCCCAAGAACACGTCTGGGTCACATCCAGAGTCGCTGAATGATTCTCCTGCTGGCTGTGAGAATTTAAACCAGCAACAGGGATTCCTCTCGCAGCAGCTCGCCGTCATCAATCCCCACCGTGGTCCAACCGAAAGCCTGCCACGAGCTGCTCCATGTCACCTTTCCTGCTCCGAGACCCGGGAGTGACACCAGGCACCGCCGAGGTCACTTCACTCTGTTTGTGGAGCCGATCCTCTGCTTTTCTTTCCTGAATCAACAGCCAGCAGGAGGGTAAAGACGAGCAGGTGGTGACCTTTGACCCTCGTAATAAAATGAACCAGGAGTGCTTACTGAGATTAACCAGCTCCAATTGAGGCGGAGTCTGACGAAGCAGGTATCAGTGACGGAGCGGAAAACAGCATGAGAGGCAGTGGAGCTAAGGGATGTGATGAACAGACTCATAACGCATTACACCTATCAGCCATAACATTAACACCACCTCCCTAACCAGTTTGACCTGTTGAGTCCTGGACCACTGAAGATGTTCTGTGGATCTGACACCAAGACACCAAGTAACAGATCCTCCTGTGGATCTTCTGTGAGATCGGACCAGACGGTCCAGTCTTTACCCCACACACACACACATCAGTCAGTCTTGGTGTCCATGAGCCTGTCACTGGGTCACTGGTTGTCCTTCCTTGGACCACGTCTGGTAGGTATTAATCACTGTACACTGGGACACGCCCCACATGACCTGCTGCTGTGGAGACGATCCGACCCAGTCCTCTAGACATCATAACTTCTTAAAATCAATTAGATTCTTACACTTGCCCATTTTTTCCTGCTTCCAACACGTTAACTTTGAGAACTGTCTCTTCACTTGCTGTTTAATATATCAGACTTTAATATATCAGATCAGTGTAAATCACTGGATCTGTCAGTGGGTTTGTGGTGTTGATCTTAAGACTGACTGGTCTGTGTGTGTGTGTGTGTGTTATATTAACACGTGAAACACACGTGACACTGAACACTTCCTTTTATTGCTGTGATGAACTTTAACATTATTCTGGATTCTGATTGGTCAGAAAGTGTTCAGTGCATCAGTGGTGTCGATGGAAATCAGAGGTTTATATTAATGAACCGGTCCTGGTAAAAGTTCTATGAGAAGATTTCCCTGATCAGTTAAGTAAGGAGTCTCCAGTGTCAGAACTTTATAACGGTCAGAAAAGTTTCAGATAAATGAGCAATACTTTAATCTTACTGAGTTAAAAACGTTTGTTAAAGTAAAATAAAAAAAGGGGGGAGGGATAAAAAAAAAGGGATGCAAAAAGAGAAAATGCACTAAAGTGAAAAAAGGAAAAGAAAACAAAAAATAAAAGCAGAAAAAGTGAAAAGAAAAAATAAAGAAGAAAACTGGATGATTACAAGAAACAAAGAAAATAAAGCAAAGAAACAGAAAATTAAAGAAAATAAACACTACATAAAAAAAGAAAAGAAAAAAGAAAGAAAGAGGAAAAGAACCATCAGAAAGTGACAAAAAAGATTAAAAAAAAGGTTAAAATAATATTTAAAAAAAAAAAAAAAAAAAGGCATGAAATTCAGAGTGCCAATACTTTTACTCCAAACTTATACCTCATCACATCTCTCACACCTCTCACACACACACACGCACACACACGCGCGCACACACGCGCGCACACACGCGCGCACACGCGCGCACACACGCGCACACACACGCGCACACACACGCGCACACACACAGATTCCCTGATCGTTTGATTTTGGACTGATCCTGAGCTGACGGATTCACACGTGAACGTTAGAGTAAAAAAAAAAACGTGAAACGAAACGTTAACAGAACAAACAGAAGAGACTTCATTAAAACGGGATTTAAATTGACCAATCAGTGATCTGTGCTGATTCTAGCCCCGCCCACTCTCCTTCAGATCTCTTCTCTTGATGGTCTGTAACTAAGAAGAGGAAACAAATACAGTGCAGGTGGTTAGTTATCATGAACACAGTGTGTGTGTGTGTGTGTGTGTGTGTGTGTGTGTGTGTGTGTGTGTGAGAACGAGCTAACGTATGACTCACAGTGTGTGTGCACAACAAACATGTGATTATGTTAAAATGCCTAACAGCAAACAAGTACTGATTGAATGACAAGAGCGAAAACACACGCACACACACACACATGCGCACACACACACACACACACACACACACACACACACACACACACACACACACACACACCCCTAACCGGCAGCAGTGAGACGCTGTTGGCAGACAGATGTGTGGGGAGCGACAGAGTGGCGGGTTGAGCAAACAGCAGCATGACTCAGCGTGCATCTCAGGTGTGTGTGTGTGTGTGTGTGTATGATACACACACACAGTCGGGAAATCCCGCCAAGTCGACAGGTGAGCGCCAAACCTGAGCCTCCTGCCTCCCCGAGGGGCCTCTATCTCTATCCTGTGTGTGAAACATTAACCTCGCCTGGGGCTACAATCTCTCTCTCTCTCTCTCTTTCACACACACAAACACACACACACTCTCGCACACACACACGCACACACACACACACCAATTTTGTTATCCTTTAATATATTCAGCCTGTGACTGAAAATGTAAGACGAAGAAAACAATAAAGGAATTAAAGGAAGAAAAGAAAAGAAAAAAAGAAAAGAAATGACAAAAGAAGATAAAATAATAAAAATAAAAATAAAAAAAATAAAGAAAGAAAAAAATAAAAGAAAAAAGATAAAAGAACAAAAACAAAGAAAAAAAAAATCGGGCCTGTGGTTGATCGAGACAGTTTGTTCCAATAACGGTGAGTTACACATTAATCCAGCTGTGTGTGTGTGTGTGTGTGTGTGTGTGTGTTTACATCATTCTGTATCACAGTTAAGCTGTGACTAACCACTTAATAATCACACTCTCGCCCTGAATCAAATGAGGGTCATAAAAAGAAAGTCAGGTTATTCGCCTGAGGGAGTGGACCCCCGCTGACCTTCAGGAGAACATACAGTCGTCGGTCGAGTACTCGGTTCCTCTCGAGACGTTACCCAGGGTGCACCTCTATCATTACCCAGAGTGCACTCTGTCTTCACTGGGTTGATAATCTCTTAGCTAACAGGTTTCTTTGGGAATTAATTCACTGCTCAGATGCCTGGGCCAAAGAAGCAAAGAACTTGTGTTAGTCACGAGTGAGGGAGAAACAGAGTGGGAGAGAAAGTTCTGAAAAAGAATTCCGAGGAAATCTGTGACAGAGAGAATGAACATGGGTTCTTCAGGTTCTTCAGGTTCTCCAGTGTAAAAACAACACATTGTTTCGTTTAACGAGCAGTCAGGAGCTGGAGGCTGAGGTCTAAAGTCAGACCGGGATAAAAATCACCCCTATGCTCCCCCTCCCCTGCCTCCTCCTAGAGGTGCCGAAAGTGCCCCCAGGTCAGCTGATAAGGAAGGAGACATTCGACCTCCACAGTGCCAGTGGCTCTGCTGGTGATGGAGGAGGATCACATGACCCTCACACCAGCCTAAAGGAAAGATAAGACTACGAGAAGGAGAAAAGACCACCAGAGGAGGTGGTCAGGCTCAGGCCTCACCCACTCGCTCATCCTGACCATTGTGACACCTTTGATTCTTTCCCTTTTCAGCCACTCTGCTGTACATGTGCTGGTGTGTTTGAGAAGGTCAGGTTCAGCCAGGTTCTAGCAGTCTGTAGATTTGGTAGAACTGAACACGTGCTGTAATAAATCACGTGACGTAGCATTGGGACGTCTTTCACAGAGACGTTCAGGGTGAACCAGTAAACACCTCCCTGATTCAATACAGCTGCAGCTGAGCAGACCCTGAGCCACGCCTGGTTTTGTTGCTCAGGCAAAAGTCATCAACCATCACCTTTAAAGTCACAATAGGAGGATCAGGGGAGGACAATGAACATGTCCAGGTCCAGATCAGGGGACAAAGGACACGTCCTGAATGTTTAAACGCGCAAAGAACAACACAGCTGTCCATCTTGCTGGTGAATGAGAAGGACAGAGGAGATTCTGAGGATATGCAAATATTCAGGGCAGGTGGGGAAAGTCACCTGAGGCAGGAGCTGTTTTAGATCAGTCAACACTGGGTTCACACACACACACACACACACACACACACACACAATGAAGTAAACATCAGGTGTTTAAGGGAGTTCAGAAAAACTCTGGCCAACAAAAACACATTTACACTCAGTGTTTGGAAAGTACTGAGTAATAACAGCTCTCTGTCTGTCTGTCTCTCTGTGTCTATCTTTCTCTCTCTCTCTCTCTCTCTCTCTCTCTCTCTTCCTCCCTCCCTGTCTCTCTCTCTCACCCTCATAAAAAAACCTGAGAAGAATCCAAGGTGGTCAAGGTTCTCCAAAGGTCGTGGCCCAGATTTGAGGCCCCTGTAAACACAGCCAGCTCTGACTTCCTGCCCTGAGACATCAGGACCTTCCTGAAGCAGGTCCGAGACGTTCACTGGTGACCTCGAGTGACTGGCTGGAGGAACCCAGGAACCGGAGGAGGAGGAGCTTCAAGATTCTTGGCAGCTGCTCGAGTGTAGAATGAGGACTGAGACTCCAGAGAGACCAGAGTGATGAGTGTAAAGACACGTGTAGAGGAAAAGCAGGGGACAGAAACGTGACAGACGTGTAAACTGGGTGAGGGGCTGAAGACAGAGGTGTTAATTAGATCTGAACACACACCACTAATCTGATTCCATTTACACCACATACACACACACCACAACACACAAACACACAAATACACACATACACACACACACCACTGATCTGATTCCATTTAAACCACACACACACACCAACACACTAAATACACAAACACACAAAAACACACTATAAATACACAAACACACAAACACACTAAATACACAAATACACACTAAACACACACAGCACACTTAAATACACCTTTCAGGTTTTATGGGACAGAAAAATGAACAACTCAAACACACAATGTAAAGTGTAAATGTGAGAGTTACATCCTGATCTCAGTACTGAAACGTGTTTCATTCCTTTTATACTGCAACAAACATCAGAACAACACTATTTATTTATTTATTTATTTTCTATCCGTTGTCAGATACACTGTAAACGAGTTTGTCATGTTAGCATGAAACCACACAGTGTAAACAGATCTGTCCTGGAGATTACCACACACACACACACACACACAGACACACGCACAAACATACACACTCGCACACACGCAGACACACACGCACATACACACACGCACACACACACACACACACATATGCACACACAGACACACACACAGACACACGCACAAACATACACACACGC
>JAOVVF010000044.1:3812023-3835690 GCA_028565595.1 Duopalatinus emarginatus
TAAACCCCAAACTCAGATAGAAATGTTTAACTCTAACCATCATCTAGTGTATCTAGACGTGTGTGGTGGTACATTGTTCTGTTAGAAGAGGACAAACCCATCAGAATAAATACAGGACATGAACAGGTGAACCTTATAACACAGTGTTCACCTGTCAGCGACGTCTGGAGGTGTCCTGGGGGAACGTGGAATGACAGATAAACAAACCGTATGCCATTATGAAGTTTCCATAGATGTCCATCACTTTAAATACGCAATGGCGGATGTAACCTGACATGCATAGGTGGTGTTGCTATGTGTTTTGAATAAAACTGTAACAATCAAAGACAGACACAAAGGACAACCAGATACTGAGCACTAACTTCTTTCTCTACGTTGTCTAGTTTTCGAAATGACGACAAGTGGAGCTAAATGATGAGTTCTGAGGTGCATCACAGGTCTACAGACGACTCAGTCTAAAGGATGAGAGCTCAGGTTTTCCTGCGAGATAATGACAGAAGGAAAACGCACAACAGCTGCCTGGCGTTCTTGCCTGAAGTGCTGAAACGGGACGATGCTGTAGCCTTGGGTTCTGAGAAAGGGTTCGACTGGAATGTTTAAGGGAATGCTAAGAGCTCTGCAAGTGAGACTGCACAGTCCTTCTACAACACAGTTCACATGGAGACCAGGCAACAGCTGCATTTTATTACCGACAACGGAGAACAAGGTAGGGGAAAGATGGGGAACAATTCCAGGCGCAAGTGTGCAGTTTATAGAGGCAGCTGGAGCAGCAAATGGGACGCGCTCGCCAGCGACTGGCACGTCCCTAAGCAGGAAAGTTCAACGTGGTGGTGGAGATTTCTTTTCCCATGACCTCAAAATGGACCACATCTGCTACACAGGACTGAAAATTACCTTTGAGGGCCATGAACTATAAAACTTCAAGATGGAGATGGAAACCAGGAAGTCAGGGGAAGCTGAAGGAAGTTGCTGGGAATAAAGTTATAAGAAAAGGTGGTGGAGAAATGGTGCCATGGATATTTAGCTATAGCTTCTTTATATAAATACATTGAACAGATTCAGATAAAAGACCACGCCCACTTCGGACATAGAAAATCCCAACACAGATAGGAAGTGATCAGACTTGATCATTATTGTGGTCACGTATGAATACTGCTCAGAGGTTCAATTCGGAATCTACAATCAGACTGCATGTCAACACACCCCATGATTCCGATGGAAGATCACGGATACTACGCCTCTAAATTATTCATGCTGATAATCCCAGCCTGGAACAAAGTCACCTTGAGGAAACGTTATGAAAACAATCAAAATTCCAATAAAATGTCCTGCTTGTGACAACTCAATTGTCTTCCCCACTGATCCAAGGGTGCGATCCATGAGATTTTTTTTTATGGTGACCCCTGTGATTCACAGGTCACCCAGGGGACAGAGAATGGTAAGATTAGGTCCCGCCTCTGGTTTCATGTCTTCTGTATTAAAATTCATGAATTCCTGAAGCAGCAGATGTAATTTACAGCAATAATAAAAAGGAATTAAAACGTGTACTTGATAAATGCTGTTTGTTGGTCATTCGTCGCAAGTCCATTACTCCCCAGCAGCTCTGACTCTGACCCCTACTCCATTAGTACAAAACGTCAGTTTGTTTAGAGAAAGAAAAAAAAAAAGCAATAGCATAAATCTTGCATGTAAACTCTACACATGACCCTGTGGGAAGGTGTGTACATTACAGCAGGACACTTGGCAGGACGACGGATAATCAACGGGTATTGATCTCATCTGGAGGTACAGTGTCCACGCTGAGAGTTTCCAGCCTTTTTAGTGTTTTTGGTGTGGCTAGCATGAGAATATCAAGGTTCAGTTTTCAAATTGGATACATATAATAGAAGAAGAACATGGAAAGGTAAATACAGAAGAGATAAGGAAGTACAAGTTGCGGAACTTATTTGTCCAATGCACATAAAGACTAAGCCAAGAACTTTGTCCATGCCTGAATGCAGCTGAGATGTTGAGGGTCAAAGTTGTTAGAGATGTTCAGAGATGTTTAATGTTAACATTTAATGCCTGATCCTTGAGCTAAACATCTCAGTGCGAATCTGCAGACGCAGAACCAGGTGGAAGTAGTAGATCCTCAGGGACCTGCCTGATAAACAGAAACATCTGCACTGCTGAGCCGAGCATCAGAACGTGAGCTCAGGTTTACATGTCGACACGTGACTGCTGGAGAGAGAGAGACAGTCTTTACTGTAACTAATAAATGTTAGCCTTCAGGCGCAGGTTAACACACATGCCTACAGAGCGCTAACGGTATTCTAAACATCCCGAAGCGTTAAACGTGCCGTATAATTACTGCCCTGTACAATGGAGGCTCGTTCAGGATTGCTGAAAGTGTTAACGTACAGGAGGCAAAGCTGTAAATGATGTAACCAGCATTACAAACCACTGTCGAGAAGAGCAAGCCGCTAGCTCTGTGGGTCATGTCCGTGCGTGCCATGCAAGCACACCGTTCAATCCATTTGCACGATCATTTCACAAAGCAGGCTGCAATTACCTTTTTACATCTCCAAAGACCAGACTGACGACTTGATTACAGGCTAGCAGGCCAGGAGGACGCGTGCGGCTCTGAGGGAGCGTGTTCTACATGAACAATGTTCTGGGTGTTTGTGAAAGAGATGAGAGCAACTTTTCCAAAAAGAACTGCAAAATGTCCACATCTCAAACTCTGTCCAGGTTGAAATAAAAGATACAGGATATATTAAAACCCAGTGGGCTATAAAATCTCTCTATTTACATCACACTCACTTTCTTCAGTTTGGGAAGTTTTCATTAACTCGTATTTCTCTCAACAAAGCAATGGAGTCCTCCAGATAAAAGGCACTGCCCCCATGAATGCCAGGATTCCACCACCATGAAGATGATGATTTCACATCCAAGAAGGCCAGGATTACTTCTCCATGAAGACCAGGATTCCACCTCCATGAGGACCAGGGTTCCATCACCATGAAGATAATGATTTAACACTCATGATAGCCGGGATTACTCCTCATGCAGAGCAGGATTCCACCACCCTGAAGATGATGATTTCACATCCATTAAGGCCAGGATTCCACCTCCATGAAGACCAGGATTCCACCTCTATGAAGACCAGGGTTCCACCACCATGAAGACCAGGGTTCCACCACCATAAAGATGATGATTTCACATCCATGAAGGCCAGAATTACTCCTCCATGAAGACCAGAATTCCACCTCCATGAAGACCAGGATTCCACCTCCATTAAGACCAGGATTCCACCACCATAAAGATGATGATGTCACACCCATGACGGCCAGGATTGCTCCTCCATGAAGTCCATTATAGAACCTCCATGAAGACCAGGATTCCACCTCTACAAACATCAGGTTTCCACCTCCATGGACACTAGGATTACCCCTGCAAGAAGACCAGGATTCCAACTAATGAAATCCTGGTCTTCCATGTCTGAAGACCAGTAATTTCACCTCCATGGACACCAGGATTCCACATGCCTGAAGATTATGATTCCATCACCATGGACACTAGAATTCCATGGACACTAGAAACTCTGTAGGTTTTGAACATTTCAGAAATTCAAATTAACCACTTCGCTACCACCTCCACTGAACTCCACATTTGATAATGATGGACCCTGTGGACAGGACCCTGTGGTTTCTTGGCAACAAATGGTTTTAATGCCATGTGATCTGTGAAAGGTTCAAACTCCACCCTGCATTCTTTGCCTTTCTTCCTTCCATCACAAAGATGCTGTGCAACCATGGAGTGTTCCAAAGTTCCCGCACTGGAGAACTTTTTACACAAACATGTCCTTACAGATCAACAGCTGCACACGGCAAGTCCATGTGAGTGAGAACGCCTCAACTGCTGCTTTCCATTTTAATCGATTCAATAAAATGAAAATCACTTGACAGTCTCAGAGTCCTGGTCATTTTCTTCCAGCGTGGGGAAAAAAACGTCGAGCTCTCCAACGGTCTCACATTCGTCCTCTTGAACATCATAACAGGAGGTGCTGCGTTTTGTCTCAGAGCACGAGTTTTACAGGATCTACAAGTTTTATTTGCTTGGACTCCTTGATTAAGAAGCATTCCAGGTGGTAGGAGCAGCAAGTCAGGGGTCCTTCCAGTACTTTCCATACTCTGAATTTATTCACAGGACTCGTAACAAATGCAACACACCAGATTGACTGCATCCACTCAGTTTGCCAACTCCAAATTATTTTTCCAGGCAATAAGGAGAAAAAAAAAGAGGCAACGTTTAGCCAACTTGGATGAACTGCAAACAAATGAAAACCATGTGGCAAATCTTCCTCATATCTTTAAAATAAACATACTTCTGAACAGATGGGATTTAGGGCCCTGTGTGTGTGATACACGATTTAAGCGCCAATCCACGCGACCGCTTGAGGAGAAGTCACGTTAGTTAATAAACTTCATTCAATAATGAGGGAACATAGAAATAAGTTAGGAAGTGTAAAGAGAGGAAAAGTTCATTATAAGATGATGCATTTTAAATACCAAACAGATTTAATGAAATTGGGGGGAAAGTAAATGCACAACACCTAAAGACTCGTTCTAGACTGTGATTAATCCTCAGGTGCGAACACATCTGGGACGTCATGTAACACACTGTGGAACACAGAAACCCTCCACCTCAGAATACAACAGAATTGTGTCTGAATTGAAGTCTGGGGTTTATTATCTACAGAATATCAGAATATATCACTGCCATGGAAGACCGACCAACTATTCAACTGTTTTTTTTATTTAACCAGTTTTTCGGGCACTTCTGTGCATAAGGAGATCCACTGCATACATGTAAATAGCCAAGTAGCTACTTAACTAATAAACATGCCTTCATCACTTCACGCTGTATTTCTCATTTGAATTCAGGGGTGATGGTCCGAACAAGCCCAGAAACAAGCTCTTTTCATCCAGCGTCTTACTTGTAGGAAACACATCGTCCTCCCGTATGACAGAGTAATCTCAGGCGTCAGCTATTAACAGCTACCCTATCCACAGTGAGCATCTGAAGGTTAGGTGCCCAGCAGATCAATCTAGAAAATGTCTGGTCACAGTTTCCTGTGCTTGCACCATGGCTGCCCCATACATAAAGCAGCAGATGAACTAGGAGAGAGGCTGGAGAAGGAACGATGGCTTCATGGATGTCGAAGGAAAACTATAAGGATTGATGTGGCTTTGATGTCTGGCTTTATCAGACCACCCAGTTGTTCATTATTTTCCTACAGCAGAATGACTTTAAATGTGTTTAAAACCAGATGTTTATTAGAGGGTAGGAATGTTTCACCCTTCACTGTAATACATCACATGTAAGTCATCACATCCTGATGAATTGAGACGATACACATCTTTCTAGGTGATGGTCAGATGTTCTCACACTTCTGTAACACCTGAACATATTATGGACACTTATTGGAAACTGATCAGTCCGTATTAACCTGAGATAACTAAAATATTGCCCGTAGCCTAGCTTTTAAAGCACAGCGTCAGGTGTCAATCGCACCCACACAGAAAGCCATTTCTATTCTAATTAAAGTGAGTGTGGGATGGTGGTGTTATCAGAGATAATGAACAAGAATCTCGGTAAATAGTGACTGTGAGGCAGCTTGTGATTAGCATCAGTACAGAAACATGACTGCCAGTGCTGATGCGTTTCAGGTAATTGCATCTGACACAATGTGATTTGAGCTGTTAACGTACTGCTGTGTGTACACCATCATTTATCACGCGCTTCCAGGAAAACACACACCCAGAGCGCGTCATTTACAGTTCTAATACCATGTTTACCTGCACCACGTGAGAACGGTTCTCCTCAGTAACTTCCGAGCTTCTTTCTATAAGATCGGACCAGACAGTCTAGTCTTTACCCCCTCACATACATCTGTGAGTCTTGGTTTCCATCACCATCACAGGTTCACTAGATGTCTTTTCTTGGGCCACTTTTGGTAGGTATTAACCACTGTATACTGGGACACGCCCTACAAGACCTGCTGTTTTGAGTGTGGTGGTAAAGGCTAGACCGTTTGGTCTGATTCAACAGCAGATTTACAGGAGGATTTGTTGACGAGGTCTTAGTGTCACAGAACACCTTCAGAGGTCTTGTGAAGTCCACGCCTCGACAAGTCAGAGCTGTGTAGGTGGGTGACATTAATGTTAACCCCAAACTGTATAAACGTTTGATATCTTAACTGGTATAACTGAAAACAAACAGAAGGATCTGTTGCTTCTGTCTCTATAAACACAACAATGTGTGATATTTTAACAATAACAGTGTATGTAGAACAAACACACGTTACCCAAGTCTTTAAAAATACATTTGGCTTCCTCACTCTCACACACACACACAGTGGTTTACCACAAAACCAGTGGAAGTTGTGTCAAACGGCTTGTTCTTCAAATCAAATCCATTCAAAACCAATTCTCTGGTTTGTTCAGCAGGTTTATGATATTCAGGAGGATTAAATAGTAACCAGCAGTACCATCACATTTACCATCTGAAGTTATACACTCGGACGGAACTTGCAAACTAGCTAACTGCACCTTAGCCTCCATGCCTAACCCACAGGACTGGGCAGTACATTCGAGCTGTTACTTGTCTAGCTGGTTAAATGTATATAGTGTCCATGCCAGTTATATCACAGCTTTAAGACTGTCAGTCTTTCACCAAGAGCCACAATAGATGACTTTGTCAAAACATTTCTCCAGCTTGTTTTAGAGGAGCTGAATATTTCATGAACATGCGTCTGAAATTATTGATGGCGTCCATGACAGCCGCTTTACGCAGTCTGATGAGGACGGGAGAAATCACACAAAACCTCGCTTCCCAGACGTTTCTGACAAGCCGTCTTCCTGCAGAATTGCAGCACCAAATAGTCCCAACGCGACGAGAAGTCGAACTGTCAGCTGACAAAACCTGCCGCCTCGCCTCAGAAATCAGAACCGGGCTTGTACAGAGGGGCTTCCATTCCAAACCGCAAGAAAAACAAGCACCGACAGAGTCGAGAATACACGTTCAGAAGACTTCACATGGCCCTTGAACAATTCCCTCACAGTGAAAAGCGTGAAGCGAAGACGCTACAGACACTACAGTTTTGAAAAATGGAACAACGTCGCGTCAGATGACAGTCGACCAGAAATGATTAATGTCTGCGCGACACTTCGACCATGGCCTGGAATTAGGAACCTCTGTTACTGTTCTCACACTTTATGCTTTTGTGTGCATCTCAGAACTCGAAGCAGACATGTGATAAATACTTCTTCACAGAATGAAAAAATCCTAAAAATTTACCAATGGATGAGCCATAAATAAGCCATGATGGATGGAGAGAAGGCGCCAAAATCTTTACAGTATCAGCATTTTCCAAGGTTTAAGAGACAGTCCTGATAAAATACAGCACTTTTCCTTTCTATAGTCATACAGGAGAGTAAAAAATAAGCAGCAATGCAATGCCAAAGTTGTCTGCCAACTGATAAGAAATAAATACTGGAGTTAACATCTAGGAATATTTAAACACAGCACCAGGCAACTAAAAGCTCCAATCTGCTTCCCAGCCCAGTCAGAAGTTCAAACATGGAAATGCAACAGAACAGCCATTCAACAAGAATTCCCAGTTGTCTCAGACTGTTTATAGCTACTATAATGTAAATAAGAACAGCAACTAATCTGCGTGCTAACAAACAGAAGGTCTTGTCGCTATTTAATGAACAGAAAAGGGTACATTTATCTTGGTAAACCTCTGTGGTATAAGAGAAGGTGATGTCGACCGTCAACAGAACAAGGTGGTAAAGGTGAGTTTTTTTAGAAATCCTATTTTACATGAAGATAACCGAGTTTGCATGTCCTTTCATGATGTAAATACTTCTTGTGTGTACTGGTTAGCTGAACAAGGTCACAGTGAAGTGCGGACGTTTGTCCTCTCCCCTTTTGTCCTGCCCAGCTGTGCGCGAGTATTTCAGGATTCCCGTCTTTCAACCGCGTGATAACTGCGGAACAGAGACCAACTGTCAGGCCTTTAATCCCACATCAGACCTGCCAGTGTCTGCAGGCAGGCAACAATAACATGCACATGGCAAATATTGACACGCAATTTCAAAGCCATTACACACGTGATTATGTTTTTTGTTTGCGGAGCATCCACGGGCTTCTATTCACAGAGGGAGTGATTTGAATGAAAGGTGCTCCTGTCGGTTTGCAGAGTAAACAGAGCGAGAGGTAAATAAAGATGCCAGCTGTTGGCCCGGCAGAATGGATGCAGAGGCAAGTCTGGTGGAGGTACGAGTGGGGCGGGGGGGGTAGAGAGAGGAGGCAGATGTTAGAGCATATGTCAGGACTGTATAGATTCCTGCATCATCACAATAACGTGTCAACTTTCACACAATCTTTATTCTGAATTGCTGATTTTTTCCTTTCATTCCTTCTGTCTCCCTTTTTTTTGTTACTGTCAAGCATTTGTCTTTTTATGAATTCACTCTATTATTATTCCATTCTTTTTCCCTCTGCCAATCTTTCTTTCTTTTTTTCCATTCCCTGTCTTTAATTAACACCCCTTCTGAGCTCCACATGTCCGATAATGTTAAGGGACTCAACAATAAGGATGACTAAACATCTGGAAAAAAACAAAAGCTTTGGCAGAACAGCAAACGACAGAAGATTTTGGGGTCAACCTTCTCCTCAGACTCAACACCGGACCCCGCTTCACATGCATGATTTATAACAAGAGATTCCACGATATTCCCGTTCCCATTTGTGTTCCCGGTCTTCTCCCGATAACGAGATGGACTCTGGTTGGACATTATGAAAGCCGGCGAGGTGTTTACTGGGCGCTGTGAGAAGACAGATGACGGCATCAGGAAGGTAGAAAGGCCATGTGGTGTCTGCTGTAGTAGAAGAGCACCTCACACAGCAGTAAATCATCAGATTCCCAACAGATCGCTTGTCTCCCAGAACGCCGCCTCGATTCAGCCTGTGATAAAGTGCGAGAACTTACTTACCCTTCAGGTGAGAATGTTATGAGCAGGTGTGAGACAGGTTCATCTTTCACAGGAAGAGCTGGAGATGAAACTGGCTCCCACATTCAGGGACTTTCAGCTTGAGAATAAAAGCGTTAGATTGCTGAACACATTCAGGCTCATTCACAGGGACTTGAACAGTCTCATGTCTTCTGACATCTTCAGGACGGAGACTTCACACTTCGTCGCGGTTTCTCGGGTAACCGAAGTGACAAGCTGTGTTTTTGCAGAGAGACGCTACACCACCACAAGTATGTGCACCCCTGACCATCAAACCCACATGTGGTTCTTTTTAGAAAGTCTGAACCACTACAAAATGTTTGTTTGCTGCAACGTTACAATTTGATCTAAGCACTACTCAACACAAATTCCCACAGACACACCTGGAAATCTAGTGGAAAACCTAGTGGGGGGCACATACTTTTTATTAGCCCATTAAGGCAACACTTTGTGGCTTGTCTCATGGACCATCCACAACAATAAGTCAGTATAAATGAATAAAAAAAACCCATACAGTAAAATCAGTGTATCTGTATTATACCTGCTGTGGTGTAAGAGGAATAAAACACTGCTTCACATGCTGGTGTGCTTCATGACCTCGCTGCTCTCCAATGCCTCAACTTGCCCCGACTCGCCGTCTAACCGCTCGCTGAGAGACTTCCTGTTTCCTAAGGCCGTGTTCCCCCCACCCCCTCATACACCCGGTCATCACCTTCACTCCTGTTATGCAACTGGAGGGAGTTTGAGACGACGTTATCTCCGGGAGGACGTTGAGGACAATTTGCATGTGAATACTGAAAATAAATATTCAAATGGTTGGCTCTTCTCACGGCCCCTTAGAGGCTTTCAGAGCTGAACACACACCTCGTCGGGTTCATGCTGGTGTGGAAACACTGGAGTGGTGTGGTGTGTTATTTCAGTGTGTGGCCTTTGCCTCTTTATGGTATCGCTTTCCTTGCTGTAACGTTCACTTCTCCCTTTAGATCACCGTCTGTTTATACAACAGATGCAATGTCTCACCCTACAGCGTGTGTGTCTAATGATTAAAACCATCTACAACATTAACCTTAACTTGACGTCTAATGGAAGTATGATGTATGATTTGATTAAGACTTCTCTGGTTGTTATTACTAAGCTGGAAACTGTGTTTTGACAATCACAGGCTGTTAAATATATGTGTGTGTGTGTGTGTGTGTGTGTGTGTGTGTGTGTGTGTGAGAGAGAGAAATGACTTAGACAAAGATCAGATTTTTGGAGCTGAGAACCCTGCTCAGAGAAATCCAAATCATTCCAGCAGAAGAAAAATAAATCTCTCTCGATCATTCCTTACCTCACTCTGTCCTTACCTCTCAGTCTATGTGCTTCCTTCCTTCCTTCCTCTTGATCTCTTTCTCCTTTTACCTTCTGTCGCCTCGCCGCCCAGCTACGTGAACCCGTTCTCTGTATACGTCCCCCTTAGATCTCGTCTCAGAGTCTTCCTATCTTTCTCTATCTCTGAGAACTTTTTGTCCTCTGCGTATTAATGAAGATGAAGGGTGTGAGACAGATGTGCCGGCGGTGTGATTATCGTTATCATGACGTGATGTATATGTGTTGTGCTCGGAGACATAGCTGAAGCGTCGCTAATGTATAACAAGTGATTAGTCATTGAGACAGACCGGACACACACACACACACACACACACACACACACACACAACCTAGAGCTGTAAACGCTCCTGTTCTGCCCCTGTTCAGTGCCTGTGGACGCACTTCCTGGGCCTGAGTGAGAGGACTGTGGTGGACTCACTGAGAAGGTCTGAGGTCTCGTTAATTGCGTGCCGTATTTGCATGTCGTTTGCGTGTAACTCCCCCCGCAGGCTGTTTGGAATGAAGAGGCTAAACTCTCCATTTATGACCCCAGTCTTAACTCGTTTTCAGTTTGCACTCGTTTGCATCTCATTTGCATAAACTGGTCTTGTCGGAGATTTGAGGTTGTATGACCTAAATTAGTTTCACTCCTCAGACCTGAGAAAGAAACCTTGACTTTCTCGTTCAGGACACTTTAAACACACACGTAGACTGTGTGTGATACATTTACATTCAATGTATTAGCTATTAATCTACCTTTCATTCTGTCTCCATTCTTTTCTTACCTTCTTTTTCTTTCTCTCTCCATCTCCTCCTTACTCGCTCAATTTTTGTCTATTGTCCCTTCCTCAGTTAGTCATGGTGTGTGCGTGTGCATTGATGGGTTGTGGCAGTGTCGGTTGTCAGTGATTCATCTACATGTGTCTGCTGTGTCTTTGTGTCTCTCTTCGCCTCCAAACTGTAACATTAGACTCTGGTTTACAGACCCTGTGGCAGTGAGACGTTCTGATTTATTACAATGATAAGGACGAGGTATTCTGCACAAAGAACACACTCCACACACTGGAGCTGGTCACATGACCACATATTTTCCTTTTAGTGTTTATCTTAGTCTTGGGATCTGTCATGGATTGGGGTGGAGCTGTGAGGCACGTCGCCCTTCTCCACCCAATACCACTGCTTTTGTACCGGGGCAGGTGTCAGTGAGGGGCAGGTGGAGGGAGGGGTGGAGCAAAGTGGCAGGTGGAGGGAGGGGTGAAACAAAGGGGCAGGTGTCGGTGTGGGGCAGGTGGAAGGAGGGAGTGTGTTGTGTTTCTAAAACCACAGACTTGCACCACACCTCTCCGAGCTGCATGTCCCAGCCTTCGTTACACTTTTTATCCATTTAATGTTATGGTCAATTTCTCACTTATTTTACAGCAGGAATAAACAATTGCTCTTTCCATTTCTTTCCTTTCTTCCTATGTCCTTCATCCTGTCTTCATGTTTGTTTCACTGACTGCACCGAGTCAGTCTCACACAATGATATCAAGAAACCAGCAGCAATATTCAATTCAGCCTGTGAATAACTATTACTGTAGAAACCCTGAACTAAACGATGCCGTGTGATGATATGCAGTCATTTGGTGTACATGTGGAATGTAGGAACATGTTCAGGGAAAAGCTGCGTAATCAAACCTCTTATAATGTTTAAAACCTTAACACCTTTAATGAACGCTCGGGGGATTTGGTAAACTGGTAAAAAATGTAAAAGAAAGTGCAATTATCAGGTTTACCTCAGGAGATGGAGAAATGGAGATGTGGAGAAGTGGAGGGTGTGGTGTAAAGACACAGGAGGAGTAATGGATTCTACTTAAAGAGACCAGGAGAGAGGGAAGTTAAGCGCTCGGCTGACCTACTTCAACATCAATACAGTCAGACATAAAGCTTCATCAGCCGAGGAGCCAATCAATGGCTTCTCCTGTTCCCAGAAACCATAGGCTTCACCTCACCAAACAGACAAACAAGAAACACACATGGAAACAATTGGTGGTAAGTCACCTGTTTCACCCGGATGCAGGGAAGGAACAAGGACAAGATTTTTTAATAATTAATACGAAAAAAAGATTTTAAAGAGAGATGGGATGAAAAAAAGAAAGGGAAAAAAACAAGAAAGAGAGGAGGTTTTAAAAAATTAATAGGAAGGAAAAAAAGTCCAAGAAATGCCCCAAGGCTCCCCTGAAGGTTCTGGTGAAAACATGTCAAGTGTCGTTTCATAAAGTGCATTCCAACAAGCACTAGTCAGGAAATAGTGCAAGTGGCAGAAAAATAAAGTGAAAAAAAGGAGGCAGACCTGATCATCAATTGCAGCTCAGGACTAGCGTAAGACCTGATTAAAGAAGACCAGAGACAAAACTTTAACACCCTGCGTCCTTTCCATTTCAGTGACTCGGCTTTTTCTTGTGCCGAGGAAGCAGAAACACTTCCGTCTCCTGTATCACCTCAGTAACATACATGTCACGGTTAGGCTCAGGCAATAATGTACATTTAGCCGAGCGATAATCGCTTCCAGAATTATCACGATAAACGATATTATTGTGTCAGGGTGTCTGAGTATTTCAGTAATGTAAATGACCAGTGGTATTACTAATTTTTTTTGTATTTTTGGTATTACTTAAACAAAGTCATGTGATCCGAGAGACTGATGTTATGGCCATGTTTGTGTCGGTTTCATAAAATTTGAATCAGCACACAATACGAGTCGTCTCACTTGTGCAGGACTCTGTTGACGGCAAGTGAAAGCTGTAGGTATTTACGTTGGTGTGTAATGATTCTCAGAAACGACACAAACCAGTACAAAAAAAGAACCCCCAGAGAAATAAAAAAAAAGACTATTTGACAATCTCTGTAATCTTTTAGAGCTGGATCATACAAATGCCTATGGAGCCAAACCTGTTCCGCAAAAAAACACATACAAAGATGAAACGCACCTCGAGTAGTGAGCTCCAACTTCAAGTTACAAAAAAACAACGCACAGTGCTTCAAGTATAAACAAACGCTTCACATAGCTCCGTCTGCTGCTCAGTCCCCTTTGGTTTTAAAGCCTCGCTATTCAAACCAATTTACAACTTTGAGCTTCCGAGAAAAAAAAAAAGAAACAAAAAAAAAATGTTGCTAGGCTCATTAGGTGATAGAAAGCACTTGACAATAATTGGTGATGATGATGTCATGGACTTAAGGTATCGTGATATCTGATAATACAGCTTATTGTCACAAGGCTACTTTAGGTTAACGTGTAGCTATGCTAACATCGTCAGCATCAACTAAAACTAACATTACCAATTTTTTTATATTCAACTTTTCATTGTACTCCTTCAAAACTATGGAAACTGTCACTTATTATACTCATTAATTAACAACATCCTGTTTGGGTTCAAACCTGACGAAAACTGTACCACCTGATAGTTGATTTAGTTATTGAAGAGTGCGCTCCCTCTCTCTCTCTCTCACACACACAGACACACACACACTTCAGTGCTGAATTTAAACACATCTAAAGCCCTACTCCATAACAGATGCATGCGCACGCTGCCAGCGAAAAGCGTGTTGACGGCGACCTCTTTATATGCAAATTGGGCGTAAAGCACTCCTGATGTTTTATGCTGAATATCAGAATTGAAAATCTAAATTGTGTTGGGATGATCGCTCCCCATTAGAGCCAGAATGGGAAAAGCAGCATGTAGACTGATCAACAACCTCACGCTGAGACGAGCCTCCCTGAGAGACTGGCGTCCTTATTCTCCTCATCAGTGGCGGAGACGAGGACACCGGGGAACCGTCCCTTTAAAACTGAACCCCCTGAGACACATCGCGCTGGACACAAGGGTCTGGGGACCATCTAGGACCGTTCTTTTGGTTTAGTTTCAAGTTTTATCAGGCACTCAAAATTAGCTTGAGTCCCTAGAGGAAAGAGGGTTCATGCAAGACAAAAACTGATGTGATATAGGACATGCTAGGTTCTAAACAGTGGCGCAACAGTGGAGATATTATTCTGAAATATGACAAGTCCAGGCCGTCAGGAGAAGTTTAGTTTAGACTCTTAAAATACAGTCATTGGAGGCAATCAGAGACGTGTTTGGTCTAGGGATGTAAGATGAAGACTGAAATCGTTGCATGGATTTAAGCAGTTGGTGTGTCAAAACGATCGGTTGTACTGGTGTCTAAACAATTGAAACAATTTGCCTGAGACACTTTAAAAACAATCTTAAGTCATCATCACAGTCAATTTGCACCATACAGAATCAAAACGGATTCAGTGGTATTGTTAAAGGTCGACTTGAAATCATATCATGTGGAAGCCAGTGTGGAGGTTTACTGCTTAATGTATTCATCCCTAAGGACACATATAAAGTTTTACAAGTATAAGGGGAAAAACAGGCCAGTGGGGGCAGCATGTCATTTGTTTGAGTGATGGCAGATCTCCTGTCGTGTGAAATCCTGCAATTATCTACCCAATTTTGATGCTTGCATGGACTACCAATGGTCTCCCGTTGACTTCCCTCGAGTCATCAGCGATAACCTGACTCCAACAACCCAGAGACAGTGGTTTGTTTTAGAGACTGTCCATATTTCCGCAATTTCACAATCCCCAGTGTCCTTTTGTACTGTGGGAGTCCTGTAATAGCGGCACAGTCAGCCTTGCATGCACCAGTGGGCTGATGGGTAATGTGGCTTCAATCTCAGCAGGTAGCCTTGCTATTGCTTGCTTTCGAGGAAGTCGCCTTTGCACTCACCCATTACAGCCAAGAGCTGCCAGACAGTCCTCGGTGACCCGCTTCGATGTTTACTCGTGCTTATCCTTCAATCTCTTCAGCCCCAGAGACTAACAGATGGCCAACAGTGACATCATACCTCAGCGCATGGAGAGGAGAAACCTCCTTCACTAATTGTCCAGGAATAACCTCGGCAAAGCACATACAGCACTCTGCGTACAACAACTAGGTCGCCTGGGGTTGGTGAACGGAAAGACCGCGAAGAAACTTGCCCAGGACATGGAAAATCCATCGGTATAGTTTCACGTACTGCAAATCAGACAGTCCACCGCTAAGGGACTAAGGGATGTTAAAAAGAACGATCCACTGTATATATACACACACCAGTAATTCAGTCCTCTTAAATAAATGTCATCAGTAATTCACCCCAAATTAAATCTTTAAATCAAAAACGTATGTTAGACGATCTGGCTTCTTACACCATATTTTCAAAAGACAGCATACTTCACGTTTCAGAACAGAGTAAACTCTCTGATCATAGAAAAACCACACTCTTTTTTTTCATAAGAGGCCCATTAGAGAAACCTCACCAGAGATATCATGAGAGTCGCCCAAAAACAAGCGATTTTAGTGTTATAAACCTTTACGTTTATTGTCCGTCTAGATCCCAATCAAAGCTGGCCTCACTATAGATGTCGACTCCTGATTACAGGATTTCTTTATGAGGTGATATTACAGCAGCATCAGGATGAAACAGACAGGGTAAAGCCTACTTACAGCAGCGATTCTGGATTATCTGCTCATTTGGGACAATGAGGTCACCCACTGGGAAACCTGAGCTTAAGAGCTTTTGGTCAGGAAAGACAGTGAAAGTTTGACAGTTTCAGAGCAGGTAGGGTAAAAAAGCAGACGCCTGGCTGGAGTCCCACAGCTAGGATCAGCCAAACATGTACGTAGTCTCCAAAAAGCTAAATGATCTACATGGAAAAACTTCAGAGCCAATTTTCCAGCTAAAGGAAATCACAACCCCAAAAAGTCATGAGCACGGTATTACATAACCATAATAAATATCATGCACACACTTTTCTGGTTTCCAAAGAAAAATGGACAATATCCAAGAAAAACCTATTTTAATCAGAAAACCAGGTTCCCCACCCAGGTACTGGAATGACCTCTGCCACAGATATTGTACCAACAGCTAATAAACAGGCCTTCCTGAGTCCAAGTGGGTGTGTTAGAGCTGCAAAAACACAGTAATGACCAGGACACTGGTTGAGAACCTGTGCCTTAAAGAACAAGTGCATTATCTGTCCCCAATATACACATTACCAAATTAGCATGAGTAGTATGTACTGCTCTCGCCTAGCAGAGCTTACTAAACCTACCATGTTACTGTAGCTTGAATAATTGAGCAAGTCCTGGACACTGACACTACAAGGACAGCTGGAACGGGGCAAAATTTCCCTGGGCTTCATTACAGATGCACCCCATCGCCAAGACACTTTCAGAGTGACGGTGCATGACCGGGCAATGTCAGAAGTGATCAGGATGCTGGAACAGTCCTGATGGTGATGGATAATCCAGCTAGTTGTTAAGGGTATTTCCTCGGCAGCTGAGGCTACGCTGAAGGCTTTTGCCTGCACACACAAACAGATGCAGGACAAAAGCCCAGGCTATAACTCTTCTCAACCAGCTCATGTCCTGTCCTCCTTATGTCTGGTAAACGCTTCCAAAGCATCACAGTGCACACCTCAAGGCTGACGTCTTCCATCAGGACAATGGCATCCTAAACAGAAGGTTTCGCATACCTGTGCTCTTTGCACCATTTCACTTTACAAATACCACTTGTGGTATGTCTTCCCACACGTGATGTCCCACAGTTGTGTCTTTATGTAGGGACACTAAAACCTGGCTTGACGTGATGAGGCTAAGCAAGTAAGCCATGCTAGCAATCAACCCAGACACAAGCGTCAACCAACTGTTAATTACATAGAGCGAGAATGGGGAAACCTGACCTCTGCTCTAATGGGTGTCTCTTAATTCCTATTGTAGTTCTTACTTTTAACCACTAGGCGCAATAATAACAAGGCAGTGAGCATGCTGCATGCAACACTTTGGCCATCCAAAGAAGTCATTGGTATTTAAGTGGAATTCAGAACGTATGGAATAAGGAACAGAGACATACCATGTGGTTACTTACAAAGGGGACAAGAAAAAAGAAAAGACAAAACAACATGATCGGTGTTGCCCTGTTCCCACAGTGTCTGCATTTTAGGGATCTAACCTCCCATGTTTGCAGTAATTCCTAATCCTGACAACATAAACTTCACAGGATATTAATGCCCCGAAGTCGGGACCATTATAAATAGCCTCCACTCAAGGACAGTCCAGCTTTCAGCAATCGAAAATCAGCCAAGCCACTAAAGCCTAATCAATACAAGACCATGGATCTCTTCAAATTCGAAATACAATATTAATTCAGTTAACTTCAGCCTGGATAATATCCATACAGCAGTCGCAAATGAACAAATCCGCAAGGGATCCATGTGCCACTAAGGGCCACGTGTGTCAAAAACAAAAAGGACCTCTACTGTCTGAGCTCTTCTCTTTTTTAAACGAGAAGACAGATTAATCGAAAGACCCCCACAACTTGCCGATGCAAAACGTGTCCGTGCAATTATACCCCATTTCCACAACACAGAAAGGTCAGCGGCTTCTCATTTGCTTCGAGTCAGACCTTTCTGCTTTGCTACACCATAAAGTAGACGCTGCATGCAAATTGCCACAGCCTTTTTCCTGAGCCGTCCGCCTTTCAAAACCACTTCAGTCCCTTTGACCCTTTCATTTGTATTTATACAGTGCGGCTCGCACACGTGAGGCCAGAGCACACCGGGGAACTAGACAATGCAGAATTAATACGTTTGGAGTTCTGTCCTCTTGGGTCACCTCCTTCACCACACTCAGCTCCGGCAGGTGGTCAAGGGAAAGCGGTCATTAAAATTGATAAGCAAAACAGAGAGTGGGTTATTTTATGAGAGGAGGAGAGGATGAGAAAACAAAACAAGAAGAACACCATCCGTTATTTCCAGAATAAGGCTCAGCTCACATTCGGTTTATCATACAACGATATTTCTTTTTAAAGGTTTATGGAAACCAGGACCTGCTGTTGGAAGCAAACTGCTGAAGAACCAAAATAGATTGAACATGAAAGAAGCTCAAACCAACCAATCATTTAACATTACGTTAGCATACAACTTCATCCTTTATCTTGGCTAAATGCAGAAGGGTGACATTTTGACCTTCAAAGACAATTCTCATATAATTTTGGTTTAATATATGCTTTGTCTTCTTCCTAATTTTGACCTCCCACCCGTCAGACATCTCTCCCATATCATACCACAGCGACCTACATGGGAGGATGAAAGCTACCACAAGCTTTCTCAGAAACATGTAAAACCAGCCACCAAAGCTTTCCGAGCTGCTGCTGAAAGCTGTCAGTGGACGGTGTAACACACTTGGAGGAAAGCACTCTCATCCAGTTCTGTATGCATGTCCTCGTAGGTGCCCATGATTGGGTAGCATCACTATGATTGACAGATGAGAGTATAGCACCCATCTCTGACCGAGAGCACATCCTCTCTAGACTCCCTGCGATTTAAACTATTGATCTCTGGATGTTGCGCCACTGGGGAGCAAACAATGTTCAAATAATGGATTATCTGGTTAACTTCATAGTACACAAACACCTGCTATTCGGTATAAGTGAGGGACTAGCTCCTATTAACTAATACCAAAGGTCTGTTAATGTTTGGAAGTTATTAAAAGCAGCATCATAGTCACATTTATTAGTAATAACCAATAAAACATAAAAGTTTTTAAATGAGTAACAACTGTGAAATTTCAGGTTCTAGATCAGTTAGCGCAAAGACCTGCGACCTGCGAAGAACTGCCTAGTAGGACATTATTTTACCTCCAAGCGCTGCCCTTGAAGAATATACAAGAGCACTCATTAACTGCAGAATGTGTCTGATAAAGGGATGAGGGATAAACAAAGTCCATCACACCTTCTTCTCATTCTCCTGAAGGTTGGGAAGCAAAGTCAGGCTGTACCCGCTATCTCCCACTCCACTCTACCACACATAATCAAACCGTACAGGGGTATAAACTGATAGAAGCTAACCTCCAGCAGCACATTCTCCAAAGCAGGGATTCAGGAGTTATTAAGCCTAGGTGAAAGGCCATCGCATCATTCTGCCACAGTCAGCTCCTGGGAAAATGACTGTGTGTGTGTGTGTGTGTGTGTGTGTGTGTGTGTGTGTGTGTGTGTGTGAGGGGGGAGGGGGGAGGAGGGGAGTGGAGATTGCTGCCTGTTCCTGATTGTGACCAGAAACCAAGCTGATCCATCGCGTTCGGTCAATCCCAAGTCCTCTCGTCCTATTATCAGTGCACTTTCGTGACAGAAGATGATGGCTCCCCTGGTGGAAATGTGATTGGAGATGGGCCTGGGTTTATGGGATCTCGGTTGAAAGTGGATAGAGGAGGAGTATGGGTGGCACAGCTAGCCGGACTCATCAGAAGATGACCTCAGTGGGTCATATTACGCACAGGGGGCTGGAAGGCTGAGATTGGAGCTCGAGGATGTTTTGGAGTGATGGAATGAAGTTGCGGTTCTGTATCAGTCATCGCCTGGGAACCGATGAAAATTCACAAAACGTGCAACAGGGGAGTGTGTGTTGAGGCCTAGTCGAGCCAAGCCAAGCCGCCCCTGGCAGTCGGTATTCATCAAGTTTCTCTGAATTATCCTGCCAATCTGATCATTCCCTAAGACCATTCAGTCAACGTGGCCCTTGAGCAAGGGCAAGGGGGAAGTAGATAAGTGTTTACCTCAGCCAGAGCATTCACAAAGCACGGGCAAGGACAGAGACAAGAGGACACTCTGTGATGAGTTTCAATTAAAAGGCACTCTCATTTAAGGCTTAATAGCCAGTTGACATAAGTCTTGAGGTCTTCTCTTGATACTTTAACAGCAGGTCAAGAGGGACCACCAGAAGGACTTTATTGATTGAGAAATGCCTGAAAATGACAAGGTCATCTGTTCACCAGGAAAGCAACAAGTTTAACATCAGAGAAGTGCCTCAGTGTCCTGATGTGATGAACTGGTTTAGTTTGGATTCAGGGGTGAAAACTGGGCCCAGAGGTTACTTCAGACGACAAACCAATTCTTTTATTGTTCTTGTTACTAGTAACAGAAAGGAAATACCATTACCTAGACAGATCAAATGAAGGAATGTGGCAGTTATATAGGGTGAACTGAGGTGCTTGTGGTGGTTTGGACATATTTTTTGGTCTGTGTATTAGTTAAAAAAATACAAATCCAACCCGAATCTCAATACAATAGCTGGTGCAAACACCAGCTCTTTCCCATTCCCATTTTGTGCCTAACTGTTTTTGCACCTGTCGAGTATCCCCACCCTGAGAAACATTCCATTTCAACGGAAGGTTTGCCTATAGAAAGGACAAAGCATTCCGCAATTAATTATGAATATATTTTCCAATTAAATAATTCATTCTGAGACAAACAGTCTTTGAGTATTCACAAAAAAAAAAAAATAAAATAAAAATAAACAACAGCTGGTATTTAGAGGCTTTGCTCTTTAATGAGGCGTCAGTTCCCCATGTAGGGAAGCACACATGCGACAGTTCCAACAGGTCATGTAACAGGGTGTAAGAAGGAAGCCGGGTGCTCGGCGCTCCGCTCCATCCTTAGAAACATAACGTCCTCCCGCTCTCCTCACTTTGCCGAGCTCATCCCCTCCGTGACGGAACAGTTTGTAAGCGCAGCTTGTGCCTCGATCTGTTTTCCAGTCTCCTCCTTCTCCAAGCGTTTCTCTCACTAGTCCCCTTTTCTCTCTCCATCGTTGTGGTCTGGGTTGAAGCAAGGGGGAAAAAGTCTCGCCAGTTTGCTTTAAGCTGCTCCCGAGGAGCGAGAGCTGTGTTGGTCGATTCGGCGAGCGCGGGCATTACGCTGCACTTCCAAACTGAGGCTCTTCTCATTGGTGGCCACACAGAGACGAGTAGAGTAGCGTAGAAGATGCTCAGCCAATCACAAACCTTCGAGAGCTGGCATTTTCATGAATGAGCGAGGAGTACGCACACGTTCAGCGAATACTTTAATATCCACACATGATGGAAATACTATAAAAACAAATCAACAGAGTAGAAAACAACAGCACAAATATTTCCTTCAAAAAAATACAAATAAGATTTTAAATTTAATAATGCGGTCATCCTTAATGAAAAACAACCTGGATACACCTTAAGGGTTCCTGATACACAAGGACATGCGTCCTTAAACCGACTCGCGTCTCTTTGGAACAAGGATGTTGCAACCGTTGGCAGTTAATGTTTACAGGCAATACTATCCGTTTTATGTAAATCATTATAGCCATGCGTCTCTCCGTGTCTGGGAGGAAAAGACCGAGATGCCGTTTCAGCCGTCCTGAACGTCTGGCATGGCTTTTGTTTTTTTGTTTTTTTTTTTGTGGGAAACTGTGCGTTGAGCAACAGTGCCATCTATGGGTGAGGATTAAGTGTGCATTACTGTACAACTGACTAAACTGTTAAGTGACCCAATTAATACAGCGAATGACGTAATGCTGTAGGAAAACAAGCTGTTTTACACTTTACACCAAATGGCTCTCTTATGTAAAGGAAATTATATATAATCACAAACAAGCAGCTGCAAAACATGGCTCTGCTTTCCATCTGTATTTTCTTAGTGAGCACATCTAAAGGTTTGCAGCAGCGTGTTTGTTTTTGACATGGCAAAATGACCCTACATGCTGTGTACTATAAAAGTTAACGCTCCACCAGAAGGCAACCTGTGGTTTCTATGTTTTTCTAACTCTCTTTGCTCTAATTTAATCTGACGTCATGTATTTCAGCAGTAAAGTCGTCTCGGAGAACATCTTGCCGAGTGATGGATAAACACTGCCACCTACTGATCTATAGATGACTCTGACCATCTCTTGTACACAAAGAGGTTTATTTTCCCGAAAAGCACACTCAGTGACCTCTTTCCATTCCCGAATCCGTCCATAGCGCTGATGACAGATCAAATAACACACAGCTCACAATTTTCACGCTTTTCAGTCACCCAAATCACAGAGCTGTCTACAAACCGCAAGGGTTCTAATCTTCAAGATTGGATTCGTCAAGTCCACTGCGGATTGCTGAGCAATTCTTAAAAGACCATCTTCTCCATCCACGGTTACAGACAGTGTTGAAGTGTGTACTGTCACGCACAAGAAAGCAGGCTTCCATACGGTGACTGAGGGTGAACCATTTATAGCAAATAAATAATAAAGCAGTGTGTCATGCTGATCAAGTAAAACAATCAGTGACGGAAGTGTAAATTGTATTCCATTTTACTGCAAAAATTTTTATTTAGAATCAAAGATGCTTTTTATACTTCTAACACTGAGAACTCCATCCATTAACATTTAACATCTCTTGACAGATATACCGAAAACATTAAACACATCCACCAAACATGTAATTTAAAGCAGGAAAAAAAAATCAATGTCTTGTGACCAATCAAAATTGAGGACACGACAGCGCTGTGGTGTAAATGAGCTAATCCTTACGTACCAGGCGTTACGCACCCTATAATAACAGGTATAGTCAGATAATAACAGGTCTAATAACCACACTCGGCTCCAGTCTTGAGGCTGGATTAGGGTAATACATAGTTAATGAGACAATTAGAGTCTCTGTTAGAGACCGGTGAGGCCTGGGGCAAAATGCTGGGGAAGAAATTACAGCGGTAATAAGTCATTTCTGCACAGCGGCTCGGCGGTAAGAGAAGTCGGAGTTATCGGAGTTAAAAGTAAGTCTGGATGATATAATGGTTTATGAACATCCTGTTCAATTACCACCAATCATTACGTCAATAGGATTGATTCTCTCAGTAAAGTGATAAGTACACAAGCAAGTAATCAGCTGATGTCTTATACAACCAAACTGTGATGTCTAGACGACTGGATCAGATCATCTCCAACACAGCAGGTCTTGTGGTGTGTCCCAGTATACAGTGGTCCAAGAAAAGACAATCTGTGAACCACAGACAGGGTCATGGGAGACCAAGACTCACTGACTGTGTGTGAGGGGTGAAGACTACAACGAGGGGTGTAGTCTGATCCCAAAGGAGATCTAAAGAAGGACCTGTTGCTAACATCTTGATGCCACTGAACACCTTCAGAGGTCTTGGGGAGTCTATGCCTCGATGGGACAGACTTGTTTTTGTAGGTCAAATACGTTTTTTTAATGATGCAGCAATTTTGTTTTGCTGATAGATTGTTAGCAGACTTGTACATGAAGCATGACTGTGTTTGAATTCTGAGCTTTTAAGAACATTTTAATTTTTTTTTTAACTTAAATTAGGGGCTTTAATATAATACGTATATATATATATATATATATATATACATACACATACACTATAT
>JAOVVF010000044.1:3844378-3862837 GCA_028565595.1 Duopalatinus emarginatus
ATAAAATAAATGTCTACAACAACATTTATACTAAACACCATATAGGGTGCCTAAGACTTTTGCACAGTACTGTACATTAGTTACTGCACTTTACACCGCGTCCAGTAGGAGGAGACGATGTTTTAACAGTCATGAGGATTAGTATAGTTTTAATAGTAATTGTATTTTATTATTATTTATATTCCTGTGGTTGTGCATCTGCACGTCAAACAGTCGTGAATAAACACTAACATGTCCATCTTTAAATTTCAGGTCCATACAGACTCATACATTGACCAAGAATGGACAACTAGGATCTACTATCTAATCTAATACTTCAGTATGTCCCAAGCAGACCTACTGACCCAGAACCAGGGTTCATCTCATTTACAGAAGGGTCCCAGAAGATCCCTGCAGAACATCTCATCTCTGAAGAACTGATCTTACCCTCATAATAAGGTTTGGAACTGGAAGAGCAGAGCAGAGCTCAGTACAGAGTTCTGCACACAACTGCAGTTAAATGAGTATTTATGAGCACAGGAGGAAAGAAACAGGTTCCAGATGTGACCCAGATGTGTTCTCTAGGTAGTTCCATTTTTATAACAAAAGACTTCGTTTTTATAAAATGCTCCAATACAAGAACCTCAAACCATCCAAAAAATTAACAACAGTCATTCTAAAAATACATTTGCAGGGGAAAAGGTAATTTAGTGGGGCTACACTGCCATCTAGTGGTTACTATACATACATACATACATACATACATACATATATACATGTACATACGTGTGTGTGTGTGTTCACCCACCCACTCTTACTCCATGCTGAATAGTTAGTCATACTAAAAGTACTGAAAGTCAATATACTACACAGTGTATACGGACATTGTGTGTGTGTGTATTTTACCAGTCATCTTGTAGCCGCTTGCAGCCAGTTGTCCAGCCATGTACTCCCCATCGGAGCTGTTATGAGAGCAGCCCCATGTCCTCAACCAGACCTTCTGTGTGCCTGGGATCACACTAGAGAGGAAATACATCAAATAAAAAAAAGACTATAATAGAACAATTTACAAATTTATTTATTTACTTATTTATTAGAAAGACAAACAGATGTGTATTTTTTAATGTGGCCACTAGATGGCAACGAAGACCTTATATTATTAACATTTACGAGAGCAAGTGAAGTGAACTGATCTTTTGACCACAGTGTAGTTGAACTGAGCTCCACATCCAAGCAGTAAAACACACACACTAGTGAACACTCACTAGGGGGCAGTGAGCACATGTGCCCAGGGCAGTGGGCCGCCCCGGACCACAGCAGTTGGGGATTAGATGCCTCGCTCACGGGCACGTCAGTCAAGTCTTGTCGGTTGTGGGGATCAAACTAAGGCCCTTTGAGTCCAGAGGCTGGTTACTTAACTAAAGGCCTGCAGCTGGCCTCTTAACTTTTCAGTTCTTTTTTTTTAAAATAACAATTAAAGCGCTACAAATATATTTATGAGTTTGTGATGAGTTTTTCTAACTACAAAAATGTGACTTACTACTGAAAATGTGTACAGAAATATAACATACCTCCTAGTACGGGGACTTTTAAATAAATTAAAATAATATATACAATGTCTTCTAAATTCTGTCTGTCTCAATTACAGACCATGATAAGAATAATTATATATTACAGTGGTATATTTATAATTTATTATAATTTATAGCTTTCACTTTGTGAACAATTCTACAAAATATAAGAATCCAGATTTGTTGCATTAATTTCAATAATTACTAAAAAACAAAAAACAAAAACAGGAATAATTGTTTTATGATCCTGTTTTCAGTCCTGTGGTCATATTTCAGAATATCAGAATTAATTTGATAATCATAACATTACGATGTTTACTCTGACTGTTGATCATTTAAATGAAACTTACTTAAGTGATATTTTGAAACGACTCAATCTATCAGGACTCAATCAACATTGAGTGTTTGTTTTTTTTTTGTCTTGTTGCGTGTTCTCCGTGTGTGTGTGTGTGTGTTGTGTGGTGATGTAATTCCCACATTATATTTTTAACAGCTCTAAAGTTAGCGCTCCACACTGACAGGCCATGTCCCTTGTCTCTTGTCTTTTGTCCTCACCTGTCCACTTGCAGCTCCTCGTTGGTCGCGAGTTCTTTCCTTTTTCTCACACGGGGAACGACGGACTGTCTTGTGGAGGAGCGCTGGACAGGAGCCGGCTCACTGGAGGACACCATGTCCTCAATATCATCTATGAGGGAGTCACAGGCGGATGGCATCTGGAAAATAAAAACAATATCATGACGGAGTGACAGTAAATAAATAGTAACAATAAAATAAACAGTCAGTTACTGATCTCGTCAGGAATATATTAAGTGACCTTACACACAAAATCACCAGGAGACTTTGGATTTTTGTAATTAAATTTACAATTATTATTTTTGAATTTCACATTGTTAAAAAATATATTAAATTATTCATCTTCTTTAAACAATTTTACAAACCAGACAACTATTATATTTATTGCATATTACAAAATATATAAACATATGTATATTACTTTTATATCATATAAATATGTTTTAACATTTATCAAAAATAACGTAGCATATAAAACATTGTAATTTAATAAAAAAAAATTTTTACATTATTAAAAATATTATTTAATTTTATTTAAATATAATACAATTTCATAAATCAAATTATTAGTTGTATATCACCTAATATATAAATACATGTAAATTATTTGTATATAAATAAATAAAAACAGCTGATAATGTTATATTTAACTTATTATTCTTATCTAAAACAATTTTACAAATCAAATATTATATTATTTATTACATTATGTAATATATAAACATGAGTAAATTATTTGTATATTATAGAAACAAACTGAAAACAGTTGATAAAATAAAAAATAATAAAACTATAATTTAAAAAAGTATAAAAACACTGACGTTTTAAAAAAGCATGAAAAATAAATACTAACACATGTATCTAACTGATTTCCTCTTTAAAATTAATCTTTATATTAGTTTACCCCTCACTGAACTTTATAATTATAGTTAAATCTAGTTAAATAAAATAAACAGTGACTCTGAAACTAGCTACAAGCTAACAGGCTAATCCAGCTAGCATGGCTGAAGCCACATGTGAGTTTAAACCACAGCTCCAGGACATAAATACTCACTTTATAACTCAATAATCGTCGTGTTTTATCTCTGAATGACCTTTTATTAATAATCTTCTCCAGGACAGAGCTGAGGTTCACATTAATCAACGCTTCTTCAGGTTGTGTTTATCCACAAGTCTCCATGCTGAAGAAACTCCACCACCGAGTCCTAAACACACTCACTACACTACACATAAACACTACATAGGGCACGAGGGAGGGAGGTCCTGAGCGCGGTGTAGTGCACTACAGGGTCAACATGACGCCATATTGTGATCGAGCCGTAAAACGACGCCGTCTACTGAAAGTACGGCGGCTGCGTTGGGACAAAGTTCCCTAGTTTTCTTCCAATCACGTGTTAATAAGAAGTTCTGAGGCGATTAGGTTTATTGTATAATAAAATCTAAATAAAATAAAGAATAAATCATAATAACTACATGTCCCCCCCAGTGTTTTATACCTCTTACTCCACATCAACTCCATAATTATAATATTTATTTATTTATTTATTAAATAATGACACATTTACACTTTTTGCACATAAATCCTGAGTTTATGAAACAAAGTCTGAGTATTCGGATCTGCTCATTAACCCTCTAAATAAGGAGTGACTATGTTTCTAATTATCCAGAAAAACATTAAAATGTCAGACTGACGGTAAAAAGAGATTTATTGTTTTATTTATGGGCTCAGTGGAACAGATCCAGTCTTGTGACCAGAAGGTTGCAAGTTTCTTTCAATGGACCAACAAGACAAGACTGAAATTCTCTTAATAAGGCACCTAACACCCAGGTCCCCTCGGTAGGGACTGCCCACTGCATGAAAGTTTCACTTTCATATAAAAATATATAAAAGCATAAAAACAGAATTTATTACATAAAAGCTCCAGTCGATAAGTGACAATATGCAGGTCAGCTTCCAGTTCATGCCCAAGGTGTTCAATGGGGTTGAGGGTCAGGAGTTTATGCACTCCATCCTTCACACACCATGTCTTCAGGGAGCCAGATTTCTGTACAGAGACACAGATGTGATACAACAGTTTTGGGTTTCTTACTTCTAACAGAAAACTGTAATGTTTCAGCAAATAAAGATATTATTGTGTAAAGCTGTTTTACTTTGTGGCAACTAACATACAGGTGTGATAGTCAGGGGTGCACATTCTTATTATTTATTAATGAATATTTATAAGTCAGTTTCTGAAGCTAATTTGGTTTCTACTCATTGACACCATCACCAACAGCAACTGCAGTTCACCTACATAACCACACTAGGGCGCTGCTTACTTTATTCTGAGGTCATTTAGGTGTATGAGATTTAATCTAACTGGCTAATTTAGATTTCCAAATATAAAATGATATACGTGAACATATCTGTTTACCAAAACAATATCAGTTTTAGATGTTACAATGTTACAGTTACAACTTATTTAGTTGTATAACAATGTGAACTAGAATTTATGTCAATCTTTAGTGCATTCAACAACACTAAGGAGTTAAATTAATAAGTGCAATCATGTTAAAATCAGTCAAAGAGAACTACACAACAGGTACTAATTATAATTTTTAAAAACACCATACACAGTCTGCATACACACGCACACACACACACGATTTGTTTGCAATGTCAATGGAGAAATCCTGCAGTTCACCTAGGAGTAGTGCTATAGTTACAGAACTGCTGGTGTCAGTTGTTTCTGTGCATGAAAAGTAAAAGCAAATTCATTACACAGAGTAGATGTGTTTGGATCTCAATTTGGATCTTGATTTTATGTGACGATTTTTTATTAACCCTCCACCGCAAAGGAAGACATAGCTGAGAAGAATAACTAAGGAAGAAAAAGTGACTGTTATTAGATCATCATTATTATTGAAAAATAAATCAAACTACATGTATGTAGAATATCGGAATATTTTCACTTTGTGTTTCTCCTTGCAATATATTAGTTATATATCTGATCTATAGCATTTATTTTCCTCTGACAGAAAACTGTCCACTGTCCTATAATTAGACAAAAGCAACAAACTGCTGCTTCTACAATATCTAAATACACTGGTGTTCCTCTCCTGGGTAAGGCTCCCTTTAATTCTGCACACATCAAGGGTATTTGCTTTATGTAAAATTAAAAACAAGCAGTTTAGATTTACTATATTAAATTTACAGACCCCACACTATGCAACAAAAGTCAGTACACTGAGATTCAAAACTTTAATTTTTTAATACTTCAATCCTCCTCGGCATGGAAGATACCAGAGCTGCACAAATTTCTGAAGAGATTTTCTTCAGAGACAGTTTTGCTTATTTGCTGTTCTTTTCATGAGGGGTTCTGTTGCTCTGCTGTTTTGGATTCAAGTCAGGCACATACCTGGCCAATATTACCTGTCATTGCAAAGTCCCAACACTGAGGCACGGAGGTGGGAGTGTAATGATATGGGGCTGTGAGATGACATTTGACATAAGTGCCTGTGGATATATCAAAAATTGTCTATAAAATTATTTGACATTAAAAAAAAAAGTTATATTGCACAGAAGTGTACTCACTTCTCTTGTATACTGTACATATGGATAACTTCAGCTCACCATTCGCAGTCTGCATTGCTTGGACCATATTTCTTACATATATCCAGATTGCTGCCAGTTTCTGATGTCTTTTCATTAGTGCTGCAGCTAAACTAAGCAAAAATCACATGACATCAGAGCTTTTGTAATTAAAATCATTTCAAAAATAATTACAGAAACCTCTCGTTTTAATGTAGGATTGAAGATTTCACTTCAAAGAAGAAACGTCTCAGTGAAATCAGAAAAAACAGCAGATCGGTACAAGGATTCATCACAATAAATATTCTGAACACAAGGACTGTAATTGATGATGAAACCCTAAAGAAAGTGGCATTTAGAGAAAAAAATAAGAGCAAACCTCACAGAATTATAATACTGATAGGAAAGGAAGGAGTAGAGAAATTGACTCTCATCAATGCCATGGTCACCTACATGCTAGGTGCTGACAGTACAGACAGAATATGGTGTGAAATCATTGAGACAAAAAAAAACAACCTATTTCTTAGACAAATGCAGTCACATTGTATAATATATATCCTGCACAGAGTTTATGGTTTTGGAGACACAGAGGTTCAAAGGGAAGATTTAAATGTTGCTAAAAGTTTACTGAATTTTATTTATATCTAGGGATGGAGTTGATGAAATTGATGCAGTGTGTCTCATGGTGCTATCAAATGCTGTTCTGATCACTGAAAGACAGCTGAATTATTTTGAAGACATTCTCTGTTCATTCAGCAGTGATGTGGAGAAAAACACTGTTGTGTTCATTACACATGACAGCCAAAAGTCTACTAGATAGACAACTAAAAGTCTATCTTTGATGCTTGACTTGACTTACCATTAGGATGGAGGATCCTCAGACGCACTTTTTTTTGCGATGGGCATCTTATGCCTTCCACTATCACTGTTTTTCCAGTATCTTCTAAAATTAATAGTACCTGGTAAGAAATCAATTTTCCATCACTACATAAATCCAGTACAATGTCTGCGTTATACCTGTCCATACCTGAACCAGGAGATATTTGGAATGAATGAAAGATCAAACAGTGGAATCAGAGAGAACTGACTGAAAGTATTCTTTACTTTGTCATTTTTACCATTGCATCAACAATCATGGGGTTTGGACATACCCCCTTGCTTGACTCTAATTTTGAAATTAATACAAGTAACAGAAGCAGGTAACTGCATATAAATTTCTGGGCATGTGGCGAGATAGTTCTTTAGTTTTCACTGATAAACTGCTGCTCTTTAACTCACTGTGCAAAAGTTACTCTGGTTAAATGAGTATTCTCCCTTGGTTTATGTTGAGTACAGATGGGCCTGTTAAAGTCCCCCTAAGAAGTTTGATGCACTCTATCATTTAGTTCCATTACAAATGCCCTTCTAGAACTCATCCCTGCTCTCTTTACGTTTTGAATAACTGGCCCTTTTTACACACTTGGCGCAAAATACATTTGCTTGGTTTAATTTATAAAACTCTCCGTATGTACAAACTCTGATAAAGTATCTGTTTAACACCAGGCCTTCCCCTTATGTTGAACTGACATTTCTAAACACGAATTAGAGGTCCTTTTCATTTCAGTCTTCTGCTGCACATGATCAGAACATGCTGCAACACTCAAACTGGAATCATACATCTCTCTTTCTTATTTTAGGAAATATTAAAAAAAAAACATTGACGTTTCTCCCAGTTTCTCTGTTAACTGACTACTTGAATTGATTTGCTTCTTTTTTTGTCACTTTGCTTTTTTCTTCCCTCTATCTTCTTCATTTCCTTTTTCATTCAGGTGCCTCATGCTGATTGTCAGGCCCCATTTTGAATTGGAATCTATTCTTAATGACTCACCTTATTAAATAAAAAGTCTATATTATTTTTTTATATTTAATATTTTAATATTTATGCTTCCTTTGCAGCAATACACTGTAGTCTATGATGTTGGTAAAAGGTGATTCAGATTACCTTCTCAGCTTCTCAGTCAATAAGCAGCACAGGAAGCTAAAAGCATTAATAAAAAGGTCGTATACATGACGTTTTACTTGACCCATCAGTTTATTTAGCGTTACATACAGTAAAATATAGCTAGATTAGAAAACCATCTTTTTATATTTCAGTATCACAATGCTTAAATTCCCTACAGTGTACTCAACTGGGTTTTAATAACTAGTTGACATGCTACACTATTTTCAATGCATGCTGCTAAAATTAAAGTTTGGATTAGTAAGAAACCAATTTAAAAAGAGGAAAAATCCGAACTTAATTTTAATCTATACTGGCTAAAGCTATGTCAGCAATAAAGTAGTTAACTAACGCTAATAGTTAGCTAACTAACACGAGATAGCATGCTATCTAAGACTCAGAAAAGTTGAGATATGAAATATATTTATCCAAACGCAGAATCTGAACATAAAGTTGACTAAGAGATACAAAATACATCAAATACATTATTAAGTGTTAATTTAACTTACCTGCAGGTTTGTTAAGACTGGACGCTCAGGCTGAGGTACGTGAGTCTGAGGTAAATTTTAGTCTGAGGTAAATGTCAGTTGGTCTGTATAAGTCAGTGCAGAAGGGCGCTCGCGCATGTTTTATGTTTAAATTTGGAATTTAACTGAATTAGCGCGTGACGCAGGCGGAGCTCCGAGTAAAAGAACCAAAATAAACCTAAAAATCATCTAGTATTCAGATCTTCAGATCATTTCCAAACACACACACACACACACACGGGACAAAGACACTTAGTTATGAGATATGAGGTAAATCATGTTCAGCTTTTCCAGAGAAACCAACAACAAAACCCCGCATTGTTCTTATGTTTAAAAAGATGTTTCAGTTTGTCAAAATCAAGGTCAAAAGGCCAAAAGGGTCAAAAAATACCCCAGATTTGTAAGCGTGCTCACGGAAACCGAACCAATCAGGATGATTTGTCCCAGTAACATTTCCTTCCCTGCCCTGATTCATTCTGTTATTGGCCAGAGATTAACTAAACTTTAAATTTGTATTACATTATATTAAATATTTTATTATTATGAATAATAATAATTATATTATTTATATCATTATTAATAATAAATTATTATATATAATCATATGGATTAATTAAGATCTAAATTAAGTAATCATGATTTGTTACCCATCAAATCCAGCTCTAAATAAAATAAACAGCGCCTCAGTGTGGTTATGTAGATCAACTGCATTTGCTTTTGATAAGGACAAGAACTACAACTATATAACAATTATAGCCAAGAACAAACTTCATAATATTTGGTTAAATAAATATAGATTAATATAATGTAAATGAAATATAGATTAATGTAATGGCCCCTACACCACAGTATATCTTAAATCTAACAGTGTTTCTAAACCTTAATTAACTACACATTCTCACTACTTACATTTATCATGACAAGGAAACATGAATAGCTTATTAAGGTATTTTGAAGTATTTAATGATCAATTCAGTAACATTGAAACTAAAATAAACATATTTTGATAGGAAAAAACAAACAAACAAGGAAACATTGTGTTACAAGAATAAAAAAAAAAAGTATTTCGTTAAACCAGTCCACCATTTTAAGGGCTTCAATCATTCCCATTGTATCCTCCAATAATATGTGTATCTGACTAGCATATATCATATGAAAGGTCAGTAAGAATACAGATTCTAAGATCATCTTATTATAATGACAAGAAGTTCTTGCTGACTGAAAAGTTCTTGTCTTCTAGCCAGTAGATTACTTTACAGCACATAGTACAGACATGTGTAGTTTAAACAAGAAGAGGGTCAGCAGTAGCTAGTAAACTTAAATGAGCAATTCATGTTTGTGCTTTGCATAAATACATTTCCATGGAAATGTGTATGCTCAACTATGGGATTTGGTGATTAATCCCAGGGCTTCAATAATAGAGAACAAATTTGGTTTCACACTTAGCCTTTTTTTAATAACAAAATTGTTAACAGACAAAAAATAGTTACCCTAATTATATGTTTACTACTTGTAGAAAATATCTGCTAACAAACTAACCTTACTTACTCTCTAAGTTAGAAATACTATTGTCAGTAATGCAGATGGACCATACATAGATGTAACTCTGATGTTGAAGGTGTTGTTTGTCTTTGCTGTAGCTTTGGAAGCACAAAAAAAAAGAATCAAGAATATATGAGCTGCTTGTGAGGTTTAAGCTGTACTGATGAATGTGTCGAATAACACATGCTGTTATTTTTCTTTTTTTTTCTTCTTTTTTTTTTAAGGTACAGCAGGTTCAAAATCTTTTCCATTCTGTGTGTCATATAAAGACAGTCAAATTCATTATGATTAGATTCCCATGACTTTTTGTCCTCCATGTTGTCGTTTTATCACACACCCTAAAGTATGACCTGTAAGCAGCTGTCAGGAGGAGTAAACAGCAATCAGAAAACCTCTCAATTTGAAATCATTTGTAGAGTCCTCAGTCTTCAGAACCTAGTATACTGCCCTTTTCCCTCAACCCTGTTCTTGAGGTCTTCAAGTTTCTGTACTATTTCTATACGTTGAGTTTTCTTTGCTTCCTTAACCAGATTGTCCAGATCCTGAAGTGTAGACAGACCATCAGTCTCCAAGGCAATCCCCTGCAGGAGGTACATACACTTATGACATTCATCCACCAGTCTGGTTATTTCCTTTTCTTGTTTTGCTGTGTCTTTCTCTAGTTTGTTTATCCGTCTCTTATTCTCTTCAGACTCTGAATTATAGGTCCGTTTCAGATCTTCTAATGTCTTCTTGGTCTTTCTTGTTTTCTTCACATAGATTTTTCCTTCTTTAACATGGACAGAGAAGTCGCACCTTCCAGGACACACTGTGCATTTACCCTTTGACATGACACTACACCATGAAAGATCTCTGACCCACCAGCATCCAGGGTAATGACAGTTCACTTCACACACACTGCAGCAAGTAGCCTCCTTGCTCGAACCTAACGATGGGTCAATTGGTACCTTTTCTTTGTAGGACTCAATAAAGTCATATTCCAGCTGCATATCTTTGACTATTTTCCGTAATCTGGTGATGTCTTCTACTAGTTTCTTGCGATGTGTCAACACACTTTCAGTATTGTTTAAACTTACAGGTTTGCTTCCATTTAGAAAATCAAAAAAGTCATTCATGCTTGTGTTGAACAAAGCCCATGCTGCCTGATAACCTTGAAACAGTTCTTTATTTTCCTTTTCATGACTGTATTTTGCATAAAAGTTTTCACAGTGACAGTTATCAAACCTGAAATGCACAGGCTCCTCATCCTCCGTCTGAGCACATGGGATTTTGGCATCTTTGACAGCCTTAATGGAATTTGTTGACTTTGTTGGGGCATGTGTTATAAACACAACAAAGTTTTTCTTCACATCATTGCCAAATAAGGAGAGAACAGCATTGAAAACGTAATGCTGTCTTTCAGTGAGTCGAACAGTGCTTGATGACAGCACAAGACACACTGCATCAATTTCGTGAACCCAGTCACTGGATCGAAATAACTCAAGTAAACCTTCAGTGACACTTAAATCCTCCTTTGCACCTTCTGTTTTCCCAAATCCAGGTGTGTCGATGACGCTCAGAGAGAACGGGCTGTGTTCAGTAAAGATGTCATACACTGTTACGGCATCTGTCTGTGAATCACTTTGTTTTTCTTTGGTCTCTATTAACTCAAACCAGATTTTGTCTGTACTTTCAACACCCAGCATGTAGTTGACCATGGCATTGATGAGAGTCGACTTTCCTACTCCTGTTTCTCCCATCAGTATTATGGTTTTAGGAGGTTTGCTTTCATTCTTTTCTCCAAATGCCTTTCTCTTCAGTTTTCACCATCAAGTAGAGTCCATGTGTTAAGAATATATCTTTTGAGGAATCCTTCTACTGATCGGCTATATTTCATATATTTATCTTGTTCCTTCTTTGAGGCGCTCCTACAAAATAGGGTCATGTATTGTGCATTAATTTTAAGTAAATTATTAAAGCTCATAATAGGTAAATAAATGCAACTGTCGCAACTAAAGATCTACAACTAAAACAATAACACTAATTATGTGCAAAGATACTTTTGTATATTATTCAAAATTTCGAAAACATTTATTTGGCCGTTATAATTTTACATGCTTGCCTGCAATTTGTGATCAAAGTCTCAAGCTATAGAGTGGATAAAGTAGTTCTGTTCGATGAAGCCTTACCGAGAGAAATGCTGACCGTCTTCCGTCATGGTTTGTTCTACACTTCTACGCTAGTGTCTAAATGCGAGGAAAGAGAAAGAAAAATATACATAAAATACATAAAATAATGAACTATGAATTGCATGTATTTCATAAAGCTCAAAGGAGTAACATGGACCCCTTCCTCATGGCCTCACCACCTGTAAATGAGGCAGTAGTGGGGGTCCAGTGCAGTGTGGTTTGGAAAGTGGCCGAAAGTGGGGGGCTCAGCATTCTAAACCTTGGCTGCTGAAACTGGCTCAAGAAATATGAAATGTAACCTCCATGTTGGGACAGAAGTCAGAGTGTACAAGGCTGTGAGATTCCAATTAGATATAGTTGGCCTTGAACTCATGTCAGACTCTGGAACTCAAGAGGGACTCGACACTATTCCATTCTGGAGTTGCCCAGGATGAGAGGCGTTGGGCAGAAGTGGGCCTACTTATAGCTCCTGGCTCGGCACCAGTACAATGGGGTTTCCCCCAGAGGGTGAGAGGGTAGCTGTCTTGTGCTTTCGGTTGGGGAAATGGGCTCTGACTGTTGACTGTACCTATACCCCATACAACAGTTACGATTACCAAGCCCTCTTGAAGTTCTTAAAATATATAGTATACACAAATTAAAAAAAAATATTATCAAGGATATTTACAAACAAAGGGGCTGCTGGAAAGTGTCCCTTATGGGACTCTGAAGTTCTTTTGAGGGGAAGTCAATGCTCATGTGGGCGACGGCAATGTGACCTGGAGGGGTGTGTTTGGGAGGAACAGCATCCCTGATCTGAACCTGAGTGGTGTTCAGTTATTGGACATTTGCGCTCACTGTCTTCGAGTACAAGGGCATTTTTAAGTACACATGGTATCAGGATTCCCTAGGCTTCAGTTTAATGATTGACCTTATAGTAGTATTATTATCTGAAACTGGCTCTAGGAACATGGATTGTCACCTCCATTGTGGGAAAGGAGTCAGAGGAGTCATTATCGAAGCAGCTGACCTGAGCTGTGGCTGCAATGTGGTGGCAATCCCCAAGCTTGATGGTGAACAACTTGTGTAGGTGAGGCTGTCGAGCTGAAGAAAGAGTCCTACCAAGCCTGGTTGGCTTGCAGTACTCCAGAGGTAGCTGACAGTTAGCAAAGCCAAGCCAACTGCAGCTTCGACTGCTGGAAGGTTTTTGTTTAGCACCAAAAAGATTCTGGCAAACTGTGGGGCTGCCTTGGTCGACATGTCTTTGCAACATTGCATGGACATCAGGACACACTAGAGAGATTATATCTCATGGCTGGGAACGCTTCGGCATCTTCCCAGAGTTATAGGAGGTGCCTGCGGAAGGGGAGGTCTCTTTGCTTGAGTGGCTGCCCCCCAGGCCCCACATGCACATGGCATGATTTTTTTTAATCAAGTAGACATGCTTGAAGTCCATCTCTGAGGCTGAGGTAGTTGAAGAATGGTTAAGATTCAGCAGAGAAAGTGGAAAAGATCAAATCAGAAAAACATTTATTCTCTGGGTAAAATAAACTACAGGCACAGTTCAAGTACATTGAAGCATTGTTTCAGCAATTAACTGAATAATTATATATAACACACATAATTATAACACACAGCTTTATCCACATTATCTCCAAATAATAAAGTTGACCAATACAATTACTCTATATAGTCTTGGATATATGACAAAGACTTACAAATAGTTCATTTGGCAAATAAAGGCATAATTAGACTTTTTTTTACTAAAGTGTTTTGTATTATCTAAATATTTACTTAATGCAAACGTGTAAAATTGCAAATTCAAAAATATCACCTACCTTCGAAGCCGTATACTTTTTCTCCTCTTTACCCACAAAAGAGAAAAAAAATTCAAACGAGCAGGTAGCGAGCTGTGTACATAGAAACACTCCAAATGTAGGTTGAACATAATCTACAGGAAATCAGTAATGTTCTACAAAGACCTTTGGCATTTCCTGCATATGGTCTGTCTTCTTTTGTAGGCATGACTATTTTTTAAGTAATAATTTCAAAATATCAACCTTGATCCAAATTTAGACACAAGCTGTGGGAAAATGGCAGCTATGATTTGTGTCTAAAAGTTGGAATACTGTTTGCCAGTCTGTTTTTATATTATGCTGGTGCTTCCTTACTTTTGAGGCACCATGTATCGTGTATATTAATTGTATGTTACCTGTACAGTGATAACAGGAGTGAAAAACACATGTGTGTGTGATGGTCAGGTGTTCATATACTTTTAGGCATACAGTGTTCAGATGGAATCTTTAATAACATGTTGAACAATGATAAAACATTTTTTTTTGCCTCAGCTTGACTTTCCTCAAAGCTGCATCTTTATAAAGATTCTACATAAATAAGCAAAGATGACTAAATTGAGGATTTGACCATTTGGAGTTATATATAGACATATACAAATCTTTAAGAGATTAACATTAAGAAATGTTTAAGAGGATTTGAATTAGGGTTATATACTGACATATACAAATGTTTAAGATGTCTGTACAAAAGGCTCGATTATCTAAATGATCTATCCATCAACATTCCACACTCTAGGTTTCTTATACAATAATTAATATCAGAGCAAAAGTAGGCCATTATGCTGTTGTTACCACAGTAAAGCAAAATCTCCTGCACCACAGTGTATATTCACTTCCTGTCTACAGACACACAGACTGACTTCCTGTGTGCAAAGGCTCCAAAACAGCAGTGTGCACTGGTTTCAAACTTAAAAACCCTTAAGATATCTAATAAATATCTGTAGTGAATAAAGCACTGTTAACTAGATAACTGACAACTACTGATGTAATTTTAACATTTTAGTTTCCTGTAAAGATAAATGAAGTCGATTCATTAAAATGAACATGGTCATGCACATGATGCACTTACAGTGTTCATACATTCATCCTTACTAACTTCCTAGTCAAGGTTGTGTTAGTTTAACTAACAGGTACAGGGAGACTCACTTGAAAGAGGCCCTGAATATTACTCTGTAACTCCTGTTAGGATGATGCTGAACCAAATAAATACTTTACAGAAAAAAGGACATTAAAGTCCACATACAGTACATTTAAGCAAAGCTTATTTCAAACATCAAAACAAAATATGTATACAAATACAGAATCTAAAGAAAACACCAATATATGATGGAGTACTCATGAATTATTTTTTAAAGTTAAAATTTGAAAGATATCAGAATCAGACAGGGATGGGGCTCTGTATTCCATCCTGGGTCTTAAAGCTTAGAACACACCATCCAGGTACCTGTGGATCCTCTTGGTACCTACACTTTGGTTTTTATGCAAGAAAAGTGGCACTAGCCATTTAAACCATTTGCACCTTCCACTCAGTAACTGCCTATGGTTTAAGTGACTAGTGCCACTGGTGCTGGTTGTTGCCTCTGCTGAACAGCAGTATAATGTTAGACAGACTAATCTTAATGTTTGCAGAGCTAAAAGTAAGACCAGGTTTATTGGGAGAACAAACCAGTAAACTAAGCAACAAAACAAGACTAAACATACCAATAGGGGAAAAGACAAAATCAAAGACCAAAGGATAAGCCAGTATCAAAATCTAAACAGCAAATAGCAGACAACCTATAAAAAGTGAAAGGGAAAATCCAAAGACTAAACCAAAGTACAGAAGAAGATCAAACCTTACAGAGATAGGGGCAGGCCGCTCAGTAAGACAACTAAGTTAGTAATACTAATACGTTCAACTTATATAGAGCTTTTCCCAAACCCAAGGATGGGTTACATGTGGGTTACATGCAGGTTACATGCAGGTACACCTAAAATGGCAATACCTCACAATGAGCTGAGACAAACAAGGGAGTATACAAGGCAAGTAATTACAAACAGGTGTGGGTAATCAGTCTGGGGATGAAGAACGGGAAGGTGGTTTGTGATTGGTGAAGGGAATACATGTCATGCTGAGGTGAATTATTGGAAATGTATTTCAAAGTGTCAGAAGCAGGAGGAGAGTCTGGATGCTGTGCCACTAGTGCCACTGGGGCTGCTTGTTGTCCCTGCTGAATGGTGGGTACCTATGGCAGAATTAGCTGTTAACTGTCCAAAACAAATGTAAATTGCTCATTCAAAATAATAAAACTAACTAACTAACAAAACTATGGACTATATATAGTTGCAATTTAATCAAAAACGTACATTTCACAGGTTCTGATGGGCGTTTATAAAGTTTTGATAAGCCATCAGTCTGTAGCATTAGTGCCCAGTGCCAGTCGTTAATAGGCATCAGTAGCAGGTGATTTTTGTGCCATGGTGTCATTTCCGGGAGATGGAACAACCACTTCCTGTTGCCAGATTTCAACAAATAAATAAATAAAGCAGAGAGTATTTTAGTATTTCTTGTGTTCCACATCTCCATGGGGTATCCCAAAAAGCGAGTTAATTTACCAACCCAAATATGATACCCAAATAAAACTGAATTGAAATTTAATTTAATTTGTGAATTCGGTGTTCACTAAAACTCAATGCTTTCTGTTCCAGAAACCGGGATTACAGAGTGTGAGTGGAGTTGCTACAGCACCTGAAGCTTGCATAGAACCTGAAGCTTACTTAACCCTAACCAGGGGATACACCAGCCACATTACTCATGTGTATAAGGCTTGTCCTATCCTCCAGAAGATGATAAGACTGCAGAGAACAGTACAGACAGCTGAAAAGATCACTGGTTCTCCTACATATCAATCTGTCCATAGCATTAATGTACAGGTAGTGACCATTTTCAATAAAAATGCTAGCTAACTGCTAGGCATGTGGACTGACCCTGGTCCATAGTCATGTAAGGGTAAGGGTTTAAATGACCAAAGAGATCCTCAAGATCAGGTTCCAGTGACTTCAGAGGCTCCATGGTGAATTCTTTTATCAGTGCTCCACTGAAAATGTATTTAACCTTTTCTGCTATGGTCAACCTATTGACCTATCCCCACTGTACACATTGAGGACCAGCAGATTATTCTTAGAAAAATATTGGTTTATTGATTCTATTGATTATCAGTCAGCTTGGTAAGCTAAATAATGTTTTATCTTATTCATTACTTATACAACTGCACCAAAATAATCAACAAAAAGTCACAAAATACCAACATACGCTGGTTTTGATTATAAGACAACAAAATGTCTTTCAAAATTTCAGCCCTACTGACTATAGGAGGTCTTTGCAAGCAGTTACACTAAAGTAAAAAAAGAGCTGAGCAGACTTAGAGAGTTAGAATGAAGTGAGAGTTAAATCTCGCTGCACCACTAACAGCAGATAGGCAGAAGGGCATTGTGGGTAATGAAGAAACTCATTAACCATACAATAGTTATAAGGATAAATGTGTAACTGGTACATTTTACTTTAAGCAGGGCAGAATTTCCTACTTTTTATTACTCCCAAAATCTCTGTTTAAATTTCAGGAGTTTCTGGTTTTCAGCTTCAACTCTTTTCTTTATTTCTTCAAGTCTCTGCACTCGTTCTCTTTTTCCTGTTTCCTTCACTTTCTCAATCAAAAAATCCATGTGCTGAAGTATAGACACAGAGTCGCTCTTTAAAGCAATTGTATTCAGTGTAATGACACACTGATAACACTCCTCCACCAGTCTGACTTTCTCTTCCTCTAGTTTCTCTTTTTCAGACTGTAACTTGTTTAGTAAAATTTTTATCTCTTCAGACGTTTCTTCATATTTCCTCTTCAGATCTTCTTTAGTCTTCTTGACCTTTCTTGTCTTCACCACATAAATTTTCTCCTCTTTAACATGATCAGTGTAATTACACCTTCCAGTACACACTGTACACTTACCCTTAGATGTGACACTACACCATGACAGATCTCTGACCCACCAGCATCCTGGGTAATGACAGTTCTCCTTACAGTTTTTACAGCAAGTGGCCTCTTTGCTCCTAAAATGCCACCACTTGTATTCTATTGGTACCTTTTCTTTGCAAGGTTCATCCACTTCATATTCAAAGTTATTCATGTCTCTCTTTCCTTTCTCATGTTGCTCTAAAGCTTCTCTTGTCTGTTCAAGCGCCTTTAGTTTTAATTCTGTCATTGTGATTCGGTCCTTTAAAATGAAAATGGATGCTGTCAGTTGTTTTCTCTTTTTCAGCACCATTTCAGTCATCTTCAGGTTTATGGTTCTACTTTTGTTCAGAAAGGTCAGAAAACTCTCCATGGTTTGGTACAGCAGATCCCATGATGCTTGATAGCCTTTTAATATTATTTAATACGTCCTCACAGTGATAGTTGTTGAACCTGAAATACACAGGCTCCCCTTCATCAGTCTTTGCACACACAACTTCGGCCTGTTCAATGGCCTTAATTGCATTTCTTGGCTTTTCTGAAGCATATGTGACAAAGACAACAATGTTTTTGTCCACATCATTTCCAAATAAGGAGAGAACTGCATCAAAAATATACAGCTGTCTGTCAGTGAGGCGAGTGGTGTGTGATGATACAGTAAGACAGACTGCATCAATTTCATCAACTCCATCTTTAGATCTAAATAACTCATGTAAACTTTCAGAAACA
>JAOVVF010000044.1:3867656-3880573 GCA_028565595.1 Duopalatinus emarginatus
ACTTTAATTTTAAATGTCAGGAGATTCACTGTTACTGTTAAAATGCACTAACAATAAAGTGTAACTAATAAAGTAAATTGTAATCTAACCTAATTACTTTTAAAATTAAGTAATCAATAAAGTAACTAAGTTACTTTTTAAAGGAGTCATCAGTAATCAGACCAGGGTGATCCTAACTCCTCCCTTTCCAAGACTTCTCCAAGACTTTCTCCTTGTCCAGGATAACCCAAGTTTGTATGATCTTCAAAGTCTGAACAGTTGACAGAAATTCAGATAATCTACATGAAACAAGCAGCATGTCAGAAAGCAAAGGCACCCACATGAACCTCACGTTCAAAAAAAAGAGCGTCGTTACACCAACGTAAAGAAAGGATATTTCTGACTGTGCGCCGACTCGGTCATCTGCTTGACGTCTTGCGTGCATCTTTGGATCAACTCGTCGAGTCTGCGCTCCTCCTGCACCAGCTGAGCCACTTCGCTGCTCAAAGTCTGTTTATGGGTCAGTACTCCACCAACCTCTGAAAGGTTACAGCCCCTAAACCATAAAGGAGGCATATTTAGCATGTCAAGAAGCAGGTTTTATTAGCATAACGTTAAAAAAATACACAATTTTGCCAACAAATAATTCACCTACAGATGACACAAATAACACTAATTACGTCTGTAAACCAGTGGTGCTGAATCCTGGCCCTAGAGATCTACTGCAGAGTTTCACTCCACCCCAAACCTGATCCAGGTAATGAAGGCCTCCAGGAGCAACTGAACATTAGAGTCAGGTGTGTTGGATCTGAACTCTTGAGGGTGGTAGATCTCCAGGACCAGAATTGAGCACCTCTGCTGTAAGATGTCTTTTAGTTCATATGTATTCCTACTGGTTTACCAGGTCAGCACTAATACTATTATGGGTTATAGGAGGATTGTGTCCACACAGTGGATCGCACAGCTTTGAAGAGTACTAGGATCATTAAAAGTAGCTTCAGTAAGCATGCAAGCTTGAGAACTTTAGAATAATGGCCATTCATGAGGACGCCAACTTGACACCTGCCACCTACATGACCATCATGGTGGGCGAGGTACACCGTTTCATGGCAGTAGTATTCTCCTTAATCATGGTGGTCTTTTCCAGCAGGACAATGCTTGACAATGTTTTAAAAACATGGTGTAAAGTTCAAGGTGTTTGCCCTGGCCTCCAAATTTCCCAGATCTCAAACAGAGACATCCATCTGACAATTTACAGGGTTTGAATGATCTGCTGTTGATATCTTGGTAGAGTCTCACTTTGGTGGCACACAGAGGACCAACGGTGACCAAGGCCACCAATTTAGCTAGCCAGATTATTAATGAATGAATTTGTTTGATTATACATTTCCTTTCATTTAAGTGCCAGTAAATCATTGACCTCCTATGCTTGCAGGAATTTGACCTCCACTTTTAACCCATCCATGCAGTAAAACTCACTCAAACACACCACACTTGCCCGGAGCAGAAGGCAGGTGCCGAGGGAGCAATCTTGGGTTGAGTGCCTCGCTCAAGGACATTTTAGACATGTCTTGTCAGTTGTGAGGATGGAACCGGCGACCTTCTGGTCACAAGGCTGGTTCCTTAATTACAAGTCCACAGCTGACCAACCACCAGTAAAATCAGGGGTGCACAATTCTGGTCCTGGTTTTGTTTCACAGAAACCTCCAAGCCATGCTGGACACCAGTCCTCCACAAGAGTTGTTCCACCTCAGAGTTGAAGTGTTTTTTGAACATTAAAAATCCCAGACATTTTGGTCTAGTTAACAAACCGTGAGAAGTCCACACTCCAACACCCCATATACAAAGATCAACAAAGACACTACTGACAAACTAGGCCACACTGCAGTGTCTAAGCACGAATTTAACCAATATTACCACAGCAAGCATAATTTGCTGCATGTTCACTTCCTACTTACTGACAGGAAGTGTAGTAATCATGTCTGGGTGCAGAGCAGCACAGAAATGTAATAAATGTCTGTAGGGTTAGGTCACACTAAATAAAATCTCCATGCGTATTGACATCTCCATGTCCAGTACCACCAAGTGGTATAAATAACACACATTTAAATCACTCTGGATAAAGGTGTCTGCTAAATTCAATAAACAAAACTGCACAAACAAACAAAACATCGTCCTGTTCTACGCACATCCACTGTATGTTGTTTTTGGACTTCTTCTTGATAAGGTGCACCCCCTCCAGGACGTTGGTGATGTCGTAGAGACGTCGTTTCTGGACGTTGAGCGCCTCGGCCGCTTGGTTCAGATCCACCACCCCATCTGACGACTGGCCCAACAACTGCACAAACTTCTTGGTCAGGAGACCCAGAGACGTGTCATAGCGAGTCTTCTCTGATGGAGACTTTGGAGCTATGTGAAGTTACAGAAAGATTAAACAGAACTTTTTAGGTAAACGTGACATCGCTCACACACAACATTTGATTTATTTACCAATCAGCAGATTGAATTAATTAACAGATTAATATAAATCAAGCAAGACTTCAATTGGTTCTTACTTTTGTTGCCCTTTAGCACAGCTAGCGGGCCGCCATTTTGAGTCTTTGGGGTTTTTGCTACTTCAGCTGTGTATACGTGGTCTGAATCATCGAGGGCCAAGCGCCTCTTCGCCTGCGGAATGTGTTCAGAAGACAATCAGACACGACTGGCAGCTATGTTGTGGTAAAAAATCAGGTAATGTAAGATTAGCATTAAACCAAAACCAAAGCAGATGGAAAAAGCTGGGAAACGTCGAATGCTCCTGACACTGAGAGTAACATTGTTTGCATATTCAGTGTTCCAGCCAAATATTTTGTAAATATTAAGCAAATTTCCACATCGCTGGTACAGAAAACCCCCTGATGTCAGCTGCCCCTACCCCAACACAAAAGCACCAAAAAGACCTCTGCACCAACAACACAGTCGTGCCACTGAAATAATGTGAACACAACACTGACTTTAGGTTTAGGGAAAAATAAAACATTATAAATTCTGATTTTTAAATGGCAAAAAATAAAGTCATTAAACTAATTATAAATTGGTGTATTCTAAAAAGAATAAAATGAAGTGTCACAGTCAGTGACACTGTTCATAAATATACGAAAAATAAAGAAAAAGATTCCAATATTACAGGTGAAACAACTGTAGATACCATTACTACTATTAGGAGAAATAAAGTTGAAGGAATTTAATGTATTACTGGATCATCAGCTAGCAAGTTAGCGAGTCAATTAAAATTAAACAGAACAGCTGTGTGAATCGCAGCTTTGTTTCATATTTCTTGTATTGTTACCATATGATGTCAACAGTGTGAATTACTAATTACTAATACTTAATAAAATTGTTGAGTCACAACACAATATTTTGTTCCATATTAAGCTGGTCTTAAAGTTAATGAATTACTGCAAAGACAGCGGAGAATAAAAATTGTTTAGTGGACATTTAGTTTAGTTTTAACATTGGTGTTTTACTGCATCATTACAGATTTCTGAAAACATACCTTACGGGAATTATTTAGAAAATAGAAAATTTGATCCGGCTTCATGAATTTAGTTCAGGTTGCTTTTCTTGCATAAACCTGCTAAATGTCCAATGTTACTGAATATGTACTTTAATAACAGCAGGAATAAATATTTTAATAACAACAACAGGTATCGCAGTCTAGATTTTGTGCACGTCAAATCTACGACTTTTCTGAAAGGAAAACGTTTAATTCAAAAGCTAGAAGAGACTTTAACGCCGTCCTAACCGGTTTATCATTTTGTTTAATTAACTTATTTACATAAATACAACACTTAACTTTTTCATTTACACTATTCGAAGTTAGGCAGACTGCTGAATTTCTGCATCACTATATTTTGGCACAAGCGACTTTCTGTTTATACACAGCTACTGAATTTAATTCAATAAATATAAATAAATATGAATTTGTTATGGAACTGAGAAAAACAAACATGTCTCAGCGGTTTAAGTTTATTAGTGACAATTTCCTACAGTTGAACTTATTTGGTAGCTAATATACTATCTTTAGGTTAGAAGTTAGAAGAGTCCTGCTGTAGCTCCTCCTCCTGACACTGACCACTTCCTGTATCTACCTGAAGCTGTGTATCGGGTTGATTAACCGTGATATTGATATCCTGCTCAGTATCGAGCTGCTCTAAGCAACTTCTCAGCGCCTCAGGAGGAGTTTATAGGTTTGTTTTTGTGCTTTAAAAAAGTTAGAATAACTTCTGACGTCACCTTTAATGTTTTTTAGCAGTAACAACTTCCTGTTTAGACCTAGCTCTGTTTCCATGACTACTGAATAGATGTTGATAATCAGAATAAATAGACACTTTGGTAAAAAAAAAAAAAAGAAAAAAACCCGGAAATGAAATAAATAAAGTATATCTAATGGTACAGTCCGGATGTTGCTACATGTCCTGACTTGCACTTCAGTAGCAGCTACTCGGTTAGCCTTTAGCCTGGCTGTGGGGTAATTAAGAGGTGTGTATTTTTGCCTCCCCCTCCCCCTTCCCGGGGCAGTTAGTCGGTGTTTACCGGAGGCCGTCCCAGCGCAGGTCTCTGTCCGCTCCCGGTCGGGGTGCTGTAGACGCTGGCGCCCGGAGACTCGGACACACACACGGCGGGAGAGTGTGTGAGGCACGGCGGCGGGGTGATGATGTGGATGTAGGTGGTTGTGTGCGTGTTGGAGCCCAGGGCCGTCAGAACCGCGTTCTCGTCCAGCGAGGAGCCGCCAACCCCGGTGATGATCACACTCTCCGGGGCCGAGGATGAGATCGCTCGTCTCATCGTCTCCGACACGCTCTTTCTCTGTGTTTGTGTGTGTTCTCTCCCTCTGTGTCTCTCTTTTTGCTCTCCGATCTCACTTTAAAACGCGTTTTTTTTACACCAACGCGCTGCTTTTACGTCATAAATATTGACCTGTTCTGAAAGATGAGACTCTAAACTACCGATGCGGCCCCGTTTCAGCTGATATTAATGTCCTAAACGCGCAGATGGCTCGGATTTAAAAAGTTACCGCTGATCACTAACTGCCGCTGCGCCGCTCGCTGGAGGGAAAAAAATGGCTCCAGGAAGCGGACAATGAATGAGGGGGGACACGGGTGAAGCGCGAGAGGCGCTCGCGCGAAACTCAGATTTCCCGCGGAGCACTTCAAACTCGATTTGCATGTCGCACGGGATTGGTCATTGGGGCACCAAGTCACGCCCCCAGCCGCCACGTGCGCTTCGGGACGTTGACAGTCGGAGAGGGAGAAAGGGCGCGCCTGAAGCGGGGGTCGCTGATTGGACAGGGCCAGCACATGGACTGTGACGTCACCTGAGTGAGGCGGGAAGAAAGATAAACACTGAGACCAGGCAGTGGGCGTGGAGTTATAACTTACATATTATACAAGTGCTCATTATACAATTATCTTCATTTATCCTCATTGTTCTTTATATAAAAACTGCATTTAAATAAAAAAAGGGACAGTTATTTTGCAACTGTACTGTAACTGAAAAATAGTTATTAAATATTTATTTGTAAATTATTAGACGTGTGAGGTATTAAATACTGAACCTATGGAATGGTCTATGGACATATGCAGCAAAGAAAACTGTTCAAATACGACATTATACAGTAACATTCTGCACTGTTTAGTTAAAAATGACTGTCGCCACTGACTTCTCATCAGGGATAAAAATTTCTATAAATGTATAACCTGTTCCGTTATTTCTCTAAAGCTGCGTTGGGAATGTCCATTGTTAAAAGTGCTGTACAAATAAAATTGAATTGAATGTCTTTAATTATCATGTATCCTCTAAGTGTTTATATTGTTCACGTTTCTGTATATGACATCCTGGTCTGCTTTGTTCAACTGAAAATTATTTTTAAAAGCCTACACAAAAAAACTACCCAAATACTGGGGACAAACTGACTCATACTGCAACATGGCCCAAATGCCACATGCGAATGCCACAATTCGACCTGTTCATCTATAAAAGGGCCACATCACAGCCACCTTTAAACCACCACTGCCTGAAATGGCCCACAACTCAACCACATGTATAACTGGATAATTATCATGCCAGTAGTGGCCCAGATATGTTTTGGGACATGTAGGTTATTTTTGACCCACGTGCTGTTGGCCAGTGCCACATCGTTGTCAGAAGTGGCTCACATCTGTGTAGTATCTGGGGAAGAACTAAAAAGGTTATGTCTACTGCTCTAGAGACTAAAAGTATGTTATCATAGAAACAAAAGTATTTATAAAGAAATTAGCCCGTGTGTGTGTACTCAACAATGTAACAGCTAAGTTAGTTTTAACGGTTTAAAATGAATGTTTAAGATTGTTTTTAATAAAGATAATTGCAGTCTTTGTTGATGAATAGTGTAATTATGTGTTGACAAATTTCTTTTTATTATTTCTTATTAACTGTAAATCTAATGTTATTCATGTGAGATTTCTGGTTGTTCTCAGTAGTGAGCAGCAGGGGGCGCTCTGTGAACGACAGAAAACTTCAGGAGCTAGAAATCTGATTCATTACTATACTGTAATTAATAACCAGAATGTATTTCTGTTTAGTTAGAAATGACTCTGGCTATAATGTACTCAGGTGAATATATTGAGTTATATAAATATATTACATTATAATAAAGAACTACACTACCAACAGTCTCACACAGGGGTCCAGGGGTCGAGAAACACCGCTGTTACTATGGAAACGGTAAAAACGTTAACGAAGTTAAATAGAAATGTAATAGGAAGTTAAATTAAATACCATTAGCTTTATCCTGTACCCCACAACCACAAAAGGAAAAAAAATAAAAAATAAAAAATTTAATGATTGTGTTTAATGATAAGTAATTCAGTATCACTGACATTAAATCAGGATTTCTATTACATGAATAGATATAAATAGGGGCGGGCACAGTTGTCTGGGTGTAACCCATAGAAATAATGGGAGGGAGTAAATTGATGTTGCCAGATTACACAATTTAAATGTCAAGATGGGACAAGATTAATATAACTGGGATGTTTTTGATTTTTTTTGTTTTAATTTAATTACATTTATTCAATGCTAACAACAACAACAACAACAATAATAATAATAATACCATTAATAAAATAAATAGGCCAACCTATATTTTATATCAAATGTCAAATTTAAGTTTTATTTCAAAGTTTAACAATCTGTCTAGTTAAAAAGTTAATTTATCTTTTTTAGTATTTTTAAAATGATGAAGTTATTTTACTCATCATAATCATATGTGGTCAATATAAAAATTAGATCAGTTAGATATGGTAAAAACAATTATTCAATATAAAATAACAAAATAAATATATAGGAATTCTTATTTACCACTCTGGCATCCCTAACATCTCCACCCTGGCAACCCGAGCACGCGCACGCCCCGCTCAGTTGTCTGCGCCGCGCCCCTCAGACCTGCTCCAACTTCTCCACTCTGGAAGTCAGTGTAGATGATGTTGCTGCGGAGGAATTTGAGCTGAATCTCTGGGTTTTGGTCCTTCGTGTTAAAGGAATATTGTTCGTGTAAAAACTCCAGCTGGTGTTCATGACACTCGGACCTTCATCCAGCACGCGCAGGAGAGGAACCTCAGGAGATTTGGGATTTTTATTTTTATGACTTCAGGACTTTAGGGATGCAGAATGGAGCCCAAGTCAAACATCCTGCTTCAAACTACAGGCTGCACATGGCTGAGTCCCATCAGCATGTTCCTGGGTATTCCTCTGGATCAGGTGAGAACCTTGGAGAAGTTCTCAGACTTGACATTGTGATTGAGATGAATGACGTTTGGTGCAGTCTCAGTTTCAGGAGGTTTATTAATATTGTTCTTGATTGAATTTGGGACAGTATGTAAGGTGTGTGTTTATGAAAGAAGACTAGAACTTTGCCTGTTCTCGTCCATTATAGGTGAACTTTATTATGTGCCAGATGTTCGGCCTGGCTGCTGCCTCCTGGTTCCGGCTATGGCTCAGCCCTCAGCGGGTCGATCCAGCTGTGCGTCACGCCTTCGCTAGTGTCTTGGGGTCGTTATTCGTTATATTCTGCTTCGGATGGTAAGAGTAACACAGTGTCGTTCTTTGGCAATCTGAGCCAATTTGAAACCTGCAGGACCTGTAACGTGACTCCTCTCAGCCACTTCACCTGCCTACAGGTGTTCATTGATTACACACAACCTGAAACCTCGTGTCATCCTGCAGGTATTCGTCACACGTTTTCATCCTGATGCTCATCAGCTACGTCATCCTGCACAGAGCGAGCGTGCAAACTGTGCACTGGTAAGAATGACCTCACAGTCACAGATGACATTGTTTTTCACGCCGTCTCGTAGAACAACACGCACTTGATAATCTCGTTCTACTGCCTGCTCATGCTTTTTATAGAAGAGGAATGTGAGTGAGGTGTGGTGGTCCCTCAGGACTCGGTATGTTCAGAATGGGTTGAATGTATACCTGTTAAAAAAACAAAACAATTTAACAGGAGTTTCCTTTTTTTATGAGTTTAGTGACAGGGCATGTGGTTATAGGAAAATAATCAACCAATTGGAGTTCATAGTGGAATTACTGAAGTTCCCAATCATCAGCTCTAATTCCTGTTCCATCACAGAAATGTGCTGATGACCGACAAATAATGTATTAAAGATGGCGTCTTGTAATTTTTATCTGTTTATTAGTAGTTTTAGATAATGATCAGCCACCCTCTGAGCTGATCATATACACTCTGAAGTGGCAAAAAAACCCATGGCAGGTCCCCCGCAGGGCATGGACTCTACAAGCTTCTGAAAATATTCTGCACCCCAGACTTCCTCCAGAATGTTTCACAGTTCTGTTGTATTCTGAGGTGCAGGATTTCTGCGTTCCACAGTGTGTCAAATGACCTCCCAGACACGTTCAATAACACTGAGATCTGGTGATTCAGGAGTGAATGACTAATCCCCAAACTCAGATGAGTGTTCCTCTAACCCTAATCTGGTGTCTCTAGACCTGTGTGGTGGTACTTTGTCCTGTTAGAAGAGGACAAATCAATCAGAATGAATACAGGACATGAACAGGTAAAACTCATCACACATCGTGTTCACCTGTCAGAGACATCTGGAGGTGTCCCAGGGGAACATGTGGAATGGTGGATAAACAAACCTCATAACATTATAGAACCACCACCAGGTTATGTATTTTGCATAGGCTCATCAGGAAAGTTTTTCTGGCACTTCAGCGTAGAAACGATAAAAATGTTTTTTTCAAAAATAAATAACAGTCACAGTCGCAGTAACCCTACCTCATCATATCACACAGTAATTTACTTTTAAAACAGCATTTTATTTCTTTTCACTGCACCAAAATTACAGTAGGAATTACATTTGTGTAAAATAAAACCGTAAAAAAGTGAAGAAAAACATTTTCTAGTTTTGTGAGAGAGCTGTTTTAATAAACAGATTACTTAACATAAACTTAACATGGCTAATAAAATACCGCCATGCTGAGGTGTTTTCTGTAAAATTGTATCAGATGTTAAAATGTTTTGTCTATATGTAAATTAGTATCCATCTTGTTGACTTGTAATGGTATCATTCTTAACACACTGCCTTGGGCATAATATTTATCATCTGACTGCTACTAATAAAATATATATACTCAAACTGAATAGATATATAATACTGTATATAACATGCCTGTTAGTTTAGCTTTATTTCATTTTTTCAAGCTCTAAGAAAAACCATCTCTGCTAACCTCGTTCCCACGTTTCGGTTTAGGTACTCGATGATTGTGGCGATGGGCTACCTCACAGTGTGCCAGGTCAGCAGGGTCTTCATCTTCAACTACGGCATCCTGGCCACGGATTTCTCAGGGTGGGTCTCAAAATGATGGCGCCATCTTTTTTCTACAGTCTGGTTGGTGAATGGACGTACAGCTAAAGCCATTCAGCCCACAACACTGCACGAAGAAAAGATGAATCACGTGGGAGGAGAAAAGAAATCTGAAGTGAGAAGAGTTGATTAGGCCTCTACTGATAATTATTCATTTGTATATAGTAATAATGGAACCTTAGCTTATGTTAGCCAGCTAGCAGTAACAGTACAGATCATTTCAAAATCCTGTGGGAAAACCTGTGAGAAATTCACAAATATGAAAGAAATCCTCTCAGAAATCCTATTACACCATCCCATCAGAATCAGCAGTGATTCATTATAAATATGTATTAAAATGCTTTGAATATCTTTTCAGAAACTCCGTCCAAGAGTAGCTTGTGTTAGCTAGGTAGCCATAGAGGTAAAGTTAGACAATCCCCTGAGACATCCTGTCTGGCTAGCTGAGCAGTTTTAGCTGTAATAATTATAAATGTTTGTTAATAAGGTTTAAGTATCTTCTCGGATGTCCTGTAAAATGATGGTAGTGAGTTAGCTAGTGCATAACATTAACAAATGTAACTGACAGAAATAATCTTCACTTTTACTGCTCATCAGCTGCAAAAAAAGCTATTCTGATAATCACCTGTAATCAAGCAGTACATTTTTAGCAGTAAGAAATGCTAAATCTGTAAAACTGTTAAAAATCCTGTCAAGTTAGCTAGCTAGAAGTAGCAGTAAGGATTACGCAATCATACATTAGCCTGAAATAATAAGAAAAATGAACGTTTGCAAATATGTCGATCAGTCCTTTTAGAAATCCTGGTCAGTTTGATTCACAGCTAATGCTAATGCCCCAATCACGTGAACTAGCTAGCTAGTTGTAGTAGTATAGATACGAACACGAACATTACAAATTCTGTCAGCTTGAGCAGTCGTTCTAAGTCTGAGAGCTATCAGGCTAACATTAGCACTAAAAAAATCAGAACAGTTATAATTATGACTCAGAAAAATTTTAATTCCTGTCAGGTTAGCTATCAGGATGTGAAATTCCTGTCAGGTTAGATTGCTAACAAGATCTTTAAAAATGCGCGATTAATGACTTAATGATTTAATACGTAGATGAATGCTTAAATGTTTTAATATTTTAATAATGTTTGATGTCATAAACCCTTCATAAAATGTATAAACTACAAAGGTAACTGATGATATATATAACAATATAGATGTTACACCCATGTCTTGAGCCTCAGAGTTGGAACGGATCACTAGTGCAATATCATGTCACATTCATTTACTCGTGTTATCACAGTGAATGTTATAATTTTGTATTTAACTTGTATATTAATTCTGTTATCAGGGACATTTATAATGTATACTATAATAAGGTATGGGATATTATTGTATATTTCAGTATTGTAGATTACAGTCTAATTTGGATGCAGACTTATGTAAATTATATAGGAAAAGAAAAGGGATGTCTGATAGTATCACAACATGTATAGGGGACTGACATTGTCTTGGTTTCTCACCTCAGCCACACCTTGTGCCTGGGTTTCAGTCCTTATCTGTACCTGTTGGTTCTCTTTCTGAAAGCTTGCACCACACCCTTAAGCCAACAAAGGTGTGAGGTAATTCTGGGCAGGACAGGTAACTTGTCCTTGCTCCACAAGTTTGGCTTAGAAATGCCACTCTCAATGCTGAGTGCTGTGTAAGACCGGTATTTACACTTATTTACTGGACTGACAGTGTATCTGGTAGTCGAGCTCTTAAAGAAACCGGAGGTATACTTTCATCATCAGGCTTTAGGCCATGTTCATTACCTGAGGCTGACAATGATGTGGAGTGACAACAGCGATACTTGGAAACTTTTCAACATGTAAACTTTTAGCCAGCTAACTTAGTTATGCGCGTTTAAAAAAACATTGGTTGTCATGGTAACATTATTTTGACAGGTTTGATAATTGATAAGTAAATCATTCAAAATTCAATTTTTCAGCTGTCCAAGTTAGCTAATTTTAGCATTTAGCAGGACCACGTGGGGATGTTTCTTATTTGCATATTCATATTTTGAATTTTTTATTGTGGTTTAATGTGTAGACATTTAGTAGAGTTACATCTTTAGGTCCAACTGCTACAAAGCGCTGACACTGGAGACTCCTTCTGTAATTGTAAATAAGTACATTTCAACTTACAGTAAACCTGTAGATGACCCCCACCCCCATGACTGAGCTGTCACTGTGGAAAGGATAATGTATCAGAACAAGTGCATTGTTGTTGTTATGTTATAGAAGATTTATCAAAACCTGATGGCCCAATCACAATCCAGAATTTAGTAATGCAGGTGAATAAGTGTAAGGCATAAGCAAACAATTCAGGGCTGTAAAAAGTTTAAAATCAGGATACTTCCTAATATATACACATCTGAAAGAATAGTTCCAACTTTCCATTATTTATGCATCATCTTTCCTTTTTGGTATTAACCATGTGATTTTAACTGTACACATAACCTCATGGCATGACAATGTGATCACACCAGTGATTTCCTCACTTCTGACCATGGCCACAAACACCCAAGCATACACTTGGGTCAGATGTGAAGTTCTGAGATTTAACGTAACTTCCTGTGTGACTCAATCTCCAGATTCCTCTTTCCACATGTTACATTGTGTTATTTCATCATTTAATTTTTTCCCCTCAGGCCACTGATGATGATGGTGCAGAAGATCACCACTTTGGCCTTTCAGCTTCACGATGGTAGGTTTCCCTTAACACCCCTGATACACCACTAAAAATGAATGTACCCCAAACACATGCATTTCCACATTGCTTCTAAAGGCTAATGAGGTTATTGTGAGTGAGTCACGGTTCCTATGACCTCTGTACGGTCGGAATTTAGTTCCCTAGTAACACCGGGAAACAAGCTAAAGCACAAACTAGCATTATAGTGAAGAGAAAGGCTTTTTATCTCATCAGGGAACACGTCCCCCTCAGATTGAATGGTGGTGACACCCATGGTGATTTGAGTGCAAATCTTTTTATTTTGCTTAG
>JAOVVF010000044.1:3884672-3896142 GCA_028565595.1 Duopalatinus emarginatus
CCAGTTAGCATGGTGGTTACCTCAGACTAGCCAGTTAGCATGGTGGTTACCTCAGACTAGCCAGTTAGTAATCCATCATGACTCTATGGTTCATGTTAAACAGAATCAGAATGTGTTGTATTTTTCAGTGTTGAAAATAATGAAGAGATTTATTTAATCCAGTGGAGCCGAAACAACACAAACACACAGATATAATAAAGAAATAATAAAAAATTAACAGAAAAAGAACAGCACCAAACTTTAAATAACAACAGTAAATGTGATGAATTGTGTAAGTTATAAAAGAGAAACTTTACTTTTCACACCAGTTTAATCAGTTTATAGAGATTGGGTTTGATTTTTAACTACATGAAAATAAAAAGAGAAAGTGAAATGAACTTGGACATGTGTGTGTGTGTGTGCTTTTCTACATGGATTACCTCGTAGTGTATTAACGTAATATACAATATTTCACAGGGAAAAGGACGGGACCTACTTTACCGAGCGGATGAATAAATTAAAAGTCGCTGTTCTGCCCGTCACTATTTACACTTCATTTTTTTATACAAACATACATTTATATATTTTTTGCTAACGTTAGCAGTTTAGTCTGGATTATTTATAGCGTCATAATAACTATAGTAATAAAAAAAGACAAAAATCATACACTGTTAATATTGTAGATTATGATATTAACAACAAAATGTTCAAAATTAGTATTTTATGTAAATTTTCAACTTAAAAATAAGGTAAAAGTAAAACATCCTTTATAACACTTCACTAAAGGTTTCTGTTTCATTATTACAAATACTTCAAATACTCCACCCACAGAGTTTTGTTCTGAAGAATTAAATCGGACATCAGGTCACGTCCTAGAAAGCGATGCTCAAAAATACAAGAAAAAAGGAATATAAAGTATTTTCTGGACTATAAGACACGTTTCAATGCTGTTTTATATTTCTGCACTAAATCGGTCATCTGAAGTATTCACATGTGTTAGCGTACTCACCGTAGGCCTGCTACTGCAGTAATTATGGTCCTTATGAATGCAGGTTAGCTATTAGCCTGCTAGTTTAACAGCGCAACGTTTAATATGAAGTCAGAGAAACACTATATTTCATACACAAACACAATCGCTGTGTTCCAATCAGAAGTCAGGTCCCTAGGGAGGAAACCTACTAACATACATTAATCAATTGTTTCGTACTTAATTAAGATTTAATGTTGCACAAATTCACATGTGTACACAGTAACTAGCTAACTAGCGATGACAACGTCGTATATTTTACATGTTGATATACTAGTAGACATTATGATATGTTAAAATATATATATATATATATACACGATATTAACTCTGTTGCTTAGCTGGGAGGTTTTTTTTTTTATGAAAACAAGACAAGTGACTAAAGAAAAAAACTGAACTTTTCTTTTACTGTCCATTAAAACAGACTATTGCATTTATGCAATTTACTTGACTGTGTAACAATAAACAAAATCCAGCTATAATAATAAAGCGAATGACTCCAGACACTAACAGGACAAACACAATACTGCAGTGTGCCTGTAGGTGGGGCTGAAGTAACTAAATAACAACAGAGCTGCTACGTTAATGTGACTCACACTGAAGAGACCTGTTATTGTTTATAATACGTTTTAGTGGTTTATAGTCCAGAAAATAAAATAAAATAAATTACTGACAGGTCCGTATGAACTGAGGCTAAATGTAGCGCGCTAACCTCCTCTGTTACCATAGTAAACGCTGATAATGAATTGAAATGCTGTATCATGGGATGCGTGGTGCTGAGCGGTCGTTGGTGGTGGTCTTCTTCAGTCGCACTCCTCTCCGGATGGACTGCAGCATGGTGTCTCCCTCCTCCTCGATGCCCTCCTGCCCATCATAGGCAGCAGACAGCGGAGGGTTAATAGACGCCTGACCACTCCAGGACTCCACCGGCAAGACAGCTTCTGGCTCCACGTCTTCAACTGGCTCCACCTCCTCGTTAGGCTCCACCCCCACAAGGTCAGGCACGGTAGGGGTCATGACAGGGACGACAGGGGTTTGGATCGGGACGGGGCCGACGCCCCTGCGCACCGAGGGTTTGGTGGAGGGGGTTCGGCGAATGGTGGCCACACCGGGGACCGCGGGGGTGGAGGGGATACCAGCGGTGGAGGCTGGACGTTTGGTCTGGAAGAGTTTGCGGTAACTTTGACCGAGGTCGCTGTTACGTGGGACGGTGGAGGATTTATCAAAGTCCTGCTGCTCGGAGAAATAATCGTAATCAGACACTGTGGGGAAAGAGACGGAGAACAGGTCAGAAATTTATATACAACCTATTTATTAAATTTATTAAGCTGTTAGCTTTAGTGCTAAAACCTCCCCCTGACCAATCCCCCCCCAAACCTCGCTCTCTCTCTCGCTCTCTCTCTTACCCTGAGAAGGTATGGTGTCCTCAGAGCAGCAGGGTGTGGTACTCTGTGTACTGTATCCACTGGAACACTGGAGTGAGTCTCTGCTGGAGTGCTGAGTGTCCAACTGCAGACCACAAGAGAGAGCCAGAGCCAAATCCTGCTGAACCTCCACCTCCTACACACACATACACACAGTTTAAAACCTTTTTAAAACCGTGTGTATAAAATGATGTATTATTAAATAAATATAATATGTGTAATATATTTCTATCAGACATGTCACTGACCTTTGGTGTGTTAGTGATGCTTCTGGTTTTTTGATTGTCCTCAAGCTGGGTGGAGTTCACTGTCGGCTGGTACGAGCCATTCGTGTCCACCGCCTCCTTCGGCTCCTTCTTCCTCCTCAGTGTGTTCACCATGGGCTGATCATATGGTCCTGGTTTCGCCCAGTCCTAATGTCATCCACAATATCATTACAATATTATACACACGACACTGTGTTATTATTATTATTATTATTATTATTATTATTATCATCACAGATTTAACTGCATTCTCTAAACCAGCCACTGGATGGCCATCTTAAGCTTCATCATTCTGATTGTTTTGTAAATGCATTACTGCACCAAAGCTGCATCTTATTTTAACTTAAACAGTTTATGTGCATAAACACCTTCAATTATCTGTGACTGAATCTCAATTTGACTCAGAGTGAATCAGTGATTCAGTCTTCATATAACAGTGGCAGTCTCCATGTTTGAGTGAATCAGAGGTCATCCATCATTGGGATGGATGTCTGACACTCTCTAAGTTAGTAGTAAATCAGTGTTTAGATCAGTGTGATTCAGTGAATCAGTTTTTCGATCAGTGTGATTCAGTGAATCAGAGTTTTGATCAATGTGATTCAGTGAATCAGTTTTTCGATCAGTGTGATTCAGTGAATCAGTATACCCATCTATGACAGACCTCTACCTCAGGCTGACAGCAGATGAGCGATTATGATGGATTGATGAATGTAAATAAAAAGGATGGACAAACCTTCCAGCTGGGAATCTTGCAGGATGGGGGGAGCATGCCGGGGTTCAGCGTGGAGTAATGGGGGAAATCGGGCATCAGCGCTGAGCCCGGCCTTGACCACGACCTCGCAGTGGAGGAAGGGTATGAGGAGGAAGAGGAGGAGTGATTTTGAGGGAAGGGGTAGGTCACTCCGGTCGGGTACGAGGCCTCTGCAGGGCCGTAGTGGTCGTAGCCGTTTGACAGCTGAGTGTGGTGAAGTGGACGGATGACAAAAACATAACAGGAAAAAAAATAAAAAATAAAATCATAAATGAATGAACAAAGCAACATAACATGGTGGAGACAACAAAAAGACCAACAGCCACAAGATGCAAAATAATATATCACTAATACAAAAGGAAAGACGATGGATCTGATAATAGAGTGAGTGAAGATCCAGTGGGATGAGCCAATAGGAAGTGGTGCTGGTGAGCAGACAGCCAATTAGGAGTCACCTTTTTAGTGGGAGAGGTGCACTCGCTGAGCGACTGAGCCGATTCAGAGGAATCAGACGAAACGGAGCTGGAAGGAAGCTGCACACCACAGACAGGAGGAGCAGAGGACATGCCAACAGATGTGACCCCACCCACAGACATGACCACACCCAGAGACACAGCCATATAGCATCAAAGGCAAAAAGAGAGCAGAAAGAAAGAAACAACAAGAGACAAAGAGAAAGACACAGACAGACAGAGAGAGAGAGAGACAGACAGAGAGTGAGAGAGAAGCCACAGGTTAGATGCAGTGAAAGCAGCAGAAGCAGCAGTGTTAATGAGTGGCTGAAGTCAGTGTGTTTACATGAACACCAGTAATCTGATTATCTGAGTTCAGTGTTTTGGAGCCCCATAGTTTTGCTAAATTAAAAATTAAGGTGTGATTTTACAATTTATCTTTAAAACATGGCGAAAAGAATATAAATAAATAAATAAACAAATTAATTAATTAAATCTTAAAGTAATTCAAAAGAACTACATATAAATATAATTTAAATAAAATATTAACTCCAACTTATCAAGATCTGTTACAGTCAACTGTAATAATAAACATTTTTAATATCACATCTCAAAATTACACTAAAGAGCCAGAAAAACTGGTACAGACAAGCCAATCCAAAATACACAGACTGGTGGTGGCTCCATAATGGGAACCCTGGGGAACGCTCATCTGAGTTTGGGGTTTAGTCATTCAAACCTAAATCACCAGATCTCTGTGTTATCGAACACATCTGGGACGTCATGTGACACACTGTGGAACACAGAATTTCCTTCACCTCAGAATATGACAGAATTGTGGAGCATTCTGGAGGAAGTCTGGGGTTTAGTACATACAGAATATTTCTGTATTTCTGCTGTCCCATGCTACTGCGGAGGGCATACCAGATATTAGACTGGTGTACCAGTCTTTTGGCACTTCAGTATACATTTTCGTGCAGTTATCAGATTACTGCACACATGTAAACACACAGGTCAGATTAAACAGCTCCAGCAGACAGAAAGTAAACGTAAATGCGGCTCCTCATGTCTTTTATCAGCACCGGATTCCAAATCATCAACCCTGATGTTAAGAATGTACATAATATAAATTACTGAGACCTGAGGGTTTATTTGGTTTGGGCCTAAGTTAAGTGTTTTTCTTTAAATGTACGGATAAAACCTGACATGTCTTTAAATTGACCTTAGTGTCTGTTCCATTCTCACAGCACCCTTTTCCCGGTGGGTTCAACTCAGCGGGGCCACTTTTTTATTTTATTTTTTACAAGGCTGCGAGACGCCTCCAGTCCAAACACATCCCAAACACAGCAACAGGGTTTGTGGGTGTGGGCTGAAATGGTGTGGCTTTGTAAATTGCGGGGAAAGAAAGGAGCCCCTCCGTAATTAGGGTCAGACTTGGCCTCTTTTAAAACCTTGGAGCTAAAAAACACCAAGAGAGGAAGAATAAACAGACAAAGAAAAAGCGCTCATGTCCCCGTTAACTTGCTGTTGCTGTTAACTCGGTTGGCGTGATTAGTTAAACTATCCGTTTGTGGTGGGAGCAGAGCTGGATTCGCATCATTAACGTGGGTATCATAGCAATTATCCTGGCCCTCGTGGGGCCAGGAAGTCCCTGTGGATCATGGGAAAGTGGAGGCCGGTATGGGAGAGGGGAAAAACGCTAGCTCTCAAATGGAAGTCTCATAAAATCTGGCTAGCAGTTATAAAAACCTTACTCTTAAATAAATAAACGTAATGAGCCACACACACACACACACACACACACACACACACACACTACAGTTTAAAGCAAGGTCATGGGGCAACTCCAGTCTGAGGACCTCATTCTCAAATGACGAAAGGAAGTGCACTCTGGATGAACCCTTCAGGTGCACAGGGTAAATAAAACCCTGCCTTGTAATCACTAAAATTAGGGCCGTGTTCAATTCATTTATGTCTCTCGGCACTACACACGATTGGCTGATTAAAAATAAAATAAAGCCCCGCCCTTTTTGTTCCAATTTTGTCACTAAGTGGAACCCTTAAAAATGTTCAGTGTAGGACAGAGGGTTCACCTCTGAAGCTTTGGATACTTAAATATCCAAAGAACCCTTGAGGAGTTATTCCAAGAACCATGCCATAATTATTTAATCACAGCATACAATGATACCATTCTGTCCAAACCCCCTGAACAGAAACCACAATTTTTTTTAAAAATACAAAAGATGTTCACTGCAACCAACCTGAGGAGAACCTGAAACAATGTCTACAGTGACATCTTTGGTGTGTTTTGACTAAAACAGCTGCAGTACCTTTGAGCAACAGTATGGCCAGAATTTGTCAGACAGGGGGTAGCAGGGGACTTACCTGAGACGTGGGGTCAGAAGGCATAGGCGAAGGTGACTTGGACTGGAAAGCGTCGTGCGAGGCGAAGCCCGAGTCGTGGGAGGAGACACTGGCGAGGCGGGCGGGGACCTGCTGCGGCACGGTGATGCTGCGGTAGCGATAGAGCGGGGAGGACGAATGAGACAATGAGCCGCTGGAGCGCGAGTCGCTGCTGTTCACACTGTTCAGACTGCTGTTAGGGTGGGAATGGGACAGGAAGGGGCGGGGCACGGAGAGGTAGCGGGACAAAACAGAAGCGACCGGGAACCATTAACACTCCACACACCATGCAAACCCCCCAAAAAACAGGGCGAAAATAAACTTATAGTGGTCCAAAGCAAACAAGCACCTGATCCTTCCCTTTGGAACAACTTCAGCACATCAAATTATTCAGGTATCAAATCTAATACACCGAGGTCAGGCCTGAAAAACGTGCAAACATTTTCTTAAAACTATAGCAAGCATTTAGAAAACCCCAGAAGGCCGAAGATCCCGAAACATCCCACTTATCTACTACACGATAATTACTTGGTGGCCTGATTTATATTTATAGCCGTCGTTCTAAAAGTTCTCAGAAGTTCTTGGCACATGTGACCTCCTAAAAAAAGACTCCCAAAGGCAAGAATCAGACGTGAAACAAGCCACATGTGATCATGCAAGATGGTCTGCACTCGACTCGAACATAATTAAAACTGAACAATGTGATTAGTGACAGCGCAAAAAAAACAACAAAGAAACAAAACAACCCCAATGCAAACAAGGAGGGCTGAGATTCAGGACTGACTTTACTCCCTATTGTTCCAATAAGGGCATCATCAATATTTTGCTGTGGGTATTTGTTTAACAACAACTAGCTAGCTAGCAACTAAATAATTAGCATGCTTATGAAACTATACATGGATCGATGTCAACGTGATGTGCTATAACTGATTATTTTTAGCCACAGTTTGAGCAGTTTACAGTGACAGGTGTTGGAACAGTGAAGTGGGCGTGGTCAAGTAGTCAGACAAAATAACCAAAGTGAGAGTCAGTAGAAGTTTTTCCAGACTGATTAGTTTAAATCACTATGGAGACACTGGGGCATGTTGTGTTGAGGCCGGTAACAATTCAGTATTTGGGAAGTTTACTCCCAAAGAACTGGAGTAGGCGGAGACAGCACATTGTGCTCTGAATGAAAATCGTGTGGTTTGGCTGTTCACCGCCATCCTGCCCCACTAAATTCTGCTCTGTGTAATAGTTCTGATCTACCACCCTACCTTGAGGCAACTACCAACCTTACTAGAGTAAAGTACCTCAGTCCTGCTTGGCTTGACTTTGTTTTAGTTTTCATTGGTGGTGTGTTTCTCCAAAACTCAAAACAAACAGTGGGAACAGAACTACCACCACTACAGGTCTTAATGTTCATGCTACATGACCCCCATTACAGTTACCCAAAGCATATCATATGTGCCCATGCCTACATAAGGGGCAGTTATAGTATCCTTAAACAAGGAAATGCCAAGATGGGTTAATCCACCCAAGGGTGAGGTTCAAGCAGTACTGGAACACATTCATAATCTGATTCACGTGTGCAGTGAAGAACCGGGAGTTCAAATCTGTCTGTTAGATTCTCACCTGCACATGCTGGACTTCCTGGACATAGTGGTGCTCGGAGATGATGGAGGCGTTTGGTAGGACCAGCTGTAATCCGAGCCCTTGAGGTCATGGATGATCTGAATGTAAAAGAAATGATATTTAGGGATGTTGTTAGGGATCTTCAAACTAAAGGCCATGGACTGGATGAGTGGAAAACAGGCAGCAGTAGGTACGTAGGTAGGTAGGTAGGTACACACTGGTCTGGTGGGTAATGCCTGCTGTGTGTAGGGCAGAGGGCACAAATTTTGCATCAGTAGACCAGAACCTAAACCACTGAGCTACCATTGTCCCATGTCTGGTATACTCTGCAGTCTGCAGATTTCTAAGGGTAACAGTTGACAGGTGTGTCAAGAAGAAAAACTCGTTTTTTTCCCATTCCAATCAGATTTTCAGTTGGTGTGATAATTTTTACAGTTATCTACGTTTACCACACAGAGTTGATAAAGCACGCCAACGATGGTGAGGATGTCAGTTTGACGTACCGGTGAGGAAACAAGTCTCGGTTTATTTGACAAAACTTCAGTCTAATCAGATCAGACGTCTACCTCTGTCCTGTGATCTTAAGTCAGACCCAGTCTCCACCCAGTAAATTGTACAGCACTTCTCTGCTTCATTGTGACAGTCTGAAACTGATCACGACAATTTAGATCATGTGATTTTCACTTGGTTTCATCATTTCTTAGCCTGCAATGAAACATCTGACGGACATTCTTGCACACACCTTCTTCACCGTCTGTCTGATGTTCAGGTGAAACACATCTACCAGTATCTACACAGACAGTGTTCTGTCAGGAGGTAGCAAGAAGACACCATTTTCAGGACATGAAAAAATGCTGTCCTTCGAGGAACTTCAGAATTGAGGAGTGAGTGAGAACTGTCACGTCGTTACTGTCATCAGTCTCAGCTTATCTGTCCCTGAACCTTGGACATACTTGTCAAAACCTGACAGCTCGTCAAAACAATGTGTGCAGGGCAGATTAATCACTATCCAGTTCTTCCACTCAGATGAACGCTGCGGAGGAACACGACTAGTTCTCTCTCCAACTGGGTTCGATTCCAATGTTCTTTCATGCAGACAAACTCTGCTACTAATTAGCATGCCAGCAACTGTATAGATTGTGTTGCACAGTGGTCAATGAGTGGTTCGCTTCACTTATTTAAACAGTCGACTGCTTTGTGAAACTAATACCTGAGCAACGTGAGCTGGCTGCTAGCTTGTAATGCTAGTTAACTGACCTGTTCGCTGGCTGGGGGCAGTTTGTGGGGGTCCACAGTCAAAGCTTTAAGGTCCTCAGCGATGGTCTGGAGATGTACGATCTCACCCAGCATGGCCATCTCTTCATCCTGAGACACACAGACGTGTAACGTGTTAGATACCTGCAGCACGTCTCGGTTCCTTGCTACAGAAACGCCTAGCGTTCGTTCTGGCGGTCGCTCACCACGACGGGACGGAGCATGGAGACGAAGATGCAGAATCGAGCTCGCTCTTCGATCAGTGCCTTCCTCACCGCCTGCTTCTCCGTCTCCTCCAGCAGCAGGTACTTGTCTGTGACATCCTGGACAGCGCTGTCCAGCTGAGGCTGGATGTCTCCTCTACCTGCAGAACATGACGAATTCACCAGTCAGGAACAGACAGGTCACACCACGTTACCACCGTCCATCATGAGAAGAGCTCTTATAACAGTGTTCACTTTACTAACAGTAAACAAAGACACAGACAGATGGACTGTAGGACGGAAAGTCTGAAACCCTGAACAGGTTCTACACCATGTCATACACGTCAACACGCTTTATTAACATGCCACTGATGCCTCACATGACGATGGAGATGTTTATCCTGGTCATGTTTACTACGATGCAGTTATGACATTTAAACCCAAGCCCCATTCAGGACGTTTTTGCCCCCCCTTCCCCCCACCAAACCCCCCAACCCCCCTCCCCTTCCCTCCCTGAGGCTGTCACCTTCCTGGAAGCTCCTAGACACCATGACCTCTGACCTGAGGGCGTGTTTTACTTTATTAGGATCACAAAGAGAAGCGTTTAAGATAGAAATGTGAAAATCACACACGGCTGTTACTCTACTGATTCTTAACATGGCTTACAACCAGGGGGGAACATGTTTAATGACCCGAGGGGTCAGAGTGGAGGGAAACACGTGAGGGAAACACGCCAGAAAAACACGCCGGGAAAACACGAGAGGAAAACACGCAAGGAAAACACGTAAGCGAAGCCTCCAGAGGATAAGAACACACAAATACTTGGATTATAATAATAACAACGTATTTCTAATGAAAGGTTTAAATATATATTATTACTGTGAAATAAAACACACACACACACACACTTACCCAGTGCATCAGCTGCTCAAAACAGGTGCATACAACGATGCAGAGCAGAAAGAAAATGCAGAGTGATGTGTCAGGGTTCTGTGATAGTGTATCATATGTTCAATACACGCTAAAAGTGCAGCAAAGCAAAGGAGGCGTGGCTTTTATACCTGTCAGTCAAAATAAAGGAGGCGTGTCTTTTATACCTGTCAGTCCAAATAAAAGAGGCGTGGCATTTATAGCTGTCATGGCTGATGTAACAGATGATTAGTGGATCTGTATCAGTATTAAGCCTGACCGAGTTCAGGAACCACAACACACCATCATATCATCACTAATACACATTTACATAACAACCATTTACATAACCTGCTGTCACATGACCTTCAGCTTCACATTTAAATCTCATTTGCCTCTGTGTGTGTGTGTGTGTGTGTGTGTGTGTGTGTGTTGGTCTGTGTGTGTATTACCTTTCTTTGCTTTCTTTTGCAGTTTCAGAGTGTCAGAGGATTTCTTCTTAATCTCCTGACGAGCTTTTTTATACTCTGTGTGGAGGAACAGAGGATCATGTAACACAATAAAATCAAAACTTACTTACACACTAACACACACACACACAAACACACACTAACACACGCTAACACACGCACACACACTAACACACGCACACACACATGCATGCGCGCACACACGCATGCATGCACGCACACGCACACACATGCGCACACACGCGCACACACACCTTTGGCGTGGTCCTTGTCCAGTGTGTTTGCTCCTCTCTTCCATTCCTCCAGCTGCTCCTGAAGAGGGTTAATGAGGCAGTCGGTAAACGTCCTGAAACACAAATGACATAGTTATTAATATTAGGAAGTAAGAAGAGAGGAGAAAAAGAGAACAGGAAGAAAAAGAGAAATAGTAAAAAAAGAGATAAAGATAAAAAGTAACAAGAATAATTTCTTACAAAAGTACTGAAAAAATCTAAAAAGTAAAAAGCAAAAGAGGAAAAGAAACAGGAAAAATACAACAAAAGAAAAGAAATAAATAAGAAAAAAACATAAAACAAAGGTAAAAATAAATTAAGAGTGTAAAGAAAGAAAGAAAGACAAAGAAAGGAACCATGGCAAAAAAATACAAGAAATACAAAAATGTTTTATGTAATTTAAAACCATTTTTATTTGTAAATAATATATTATTTATTTATTAGCC
>JAOVVF010000044.1:3897923-3911336 GCA_028565595.1 Duopalatinus emarginatus
GTCGGTTCACAAACGTGTTCCCCCTGACCCCCCCACCCTCCCCCCCCACCCCCACAAAACCACCACCCTGTCTAGAGTAAGGCCTTGTTCCAATCTGAAGAAATTAGACACCTCAACACTCATAACCTCATAACTCCTTCCACCAGGCAGGGAGGAACAACTGGCTGTGTAGAATCTTGTCAGGACAATTTTTCCACCCAGGAGCTAAATATTAACTGTGAAGTGAAAAACGTTCTGTGCTCCTGCGCTCTGTCTTTTCCGTCTTGGATCTCCTGAATTGGACATGGTGAAGGAAAACGGGGTCTGGGGTTTATTTTTAGCCCAACTGGGAAACAACCCAAAAAGTAATTTGCATTCATTTACAAGAACAAACGTCACTCGTCCCTCTCACCACCACCACCACCTCCTTCTCCTTCTCCTCCTCCTCCTCATCTTCTACAGTGACTAAACTCTACAGGAAAAGACACCAGCCTAGTGTGTGGTGTGATTTGAATGTCTGAGCTGACATTTGGTTATATGATGGACTGTATATTAGTCACCATGGAGATGATCAGTATCTCAAACAGACACCCTGATGTCTTGATATCTAATTAGTCGGATATCTCTGAAAGAAGTGTTTCAACATCTACATAAGTTCAGCTAAGTCTTTATGAGACACATCTGCACCAGGTTCTCCATAGTATCCACTTAGGACGTCAAAAAATCCCATACGGTCATCCTTCAGGCTGCAGTTGTACATTTACAGTTACGTATCATGTGTTGCTAATTAGCTAATGCTAGTTAGTTTTTTTATTTCCATATGGTCTGTTTCTATAAAATGTTACAATGCTAGCACAAAGTATTATTAGCAATATGTGCATATATATATATATATATATATATATATATATATAGAATACAATTACAGCTGTTTGCTTTTTTTCCTCTAAATGATATGATCCTATTACCTTGCTGAACACTAATGAAGGACGTGTTTAGTTTGTGGATTTTAAATCATACAGTAGAGGAAAAATAAACACAGGTAACAAGGAGCCATTCTGTAACCCATTACTTCCAGACTCCTTCTTTCATTCACCATTGACTAAACATCTGAAAGGAACTCCAGTTTGAGGGGAAAAAACCCCACACGTCTTCGAACCCCAATTGTTCACGGTCACCACTTTCCGTTACACCAACAGCTCCTGCTCAGGAGCATCAGAGGAGACAGTCAGGCTCTTGTTCGCAGTCCAAATATACCTCTGAGGAACCCTGACAGAGTGAAAGAGCACCATTCTAACATTAATGCTCTCAGGTTCTTCTGCCTCCACCCTGCCTATAGAGTTATGACCACTATGCTGTCCGTGTATGAATAAGACATCCGGAATCTCTGGACTTAAAATAAGCAACAAGCAACTTTTTCGGTTCCAACAAGCGACAATGAGGCTACAGTTCAGCCCCCGGTTAATAAAGAGGCTTTCTGATTTTTCACTGTGGAAATTAGACTGAAATGTCAGCGTCTGTAATCCACACCAGAGGCAGGCAGTGAAAGTCGGGCTTGTCTAGCTGGAGTCTGGTTTCTCGTCTAGGTGCTAACGGGCAGATCTAATCCCAGCCACCTTGTTTTTATGCACAAGATCCAGAAAGAAAGCAGGTCCAGACAAAACTAGTGACTATTAAACAGATCGTTTTACGACTGGTTGACTTTTCGCACGTATCGGAGACTAAAATGAGGTTATTAGCATTCCAAGAAACTCAGAAACTCATCTTAGAAATGTGTCCCAGATACACAACAGAACAAAGTATCGCAACCTCTTAACAACCTGTCGGTGAGATTCAAGAACAGGCCATTAAAGTTATAATCTAAGGTTTGTTCTTTTTGACAGGGTGCAATTCAAACGGCTTTCCTGAGCAGACACAACACACCAAAACGTCTCGTATTTCAAGCATGTCAGACATCAACAGCGAGTCAGTGAACCGTATTTCTGTTTCCTCTTGGAGGGAAGTCAAGCAGATTCTGTGGTCGACCAAAGCGCAGGTTTTAATTGTGTCCTGTGATGTGTGATGGCATCGAAGCCAAGTCGTGACACTGGCAGGAAGCCGGGCTCCCTTGCTTCTGTGGTGACAACAAAAAGCAAGATTCTGAACACGAATTGAACCTTCACCCCTCTCTGTTCCTGCTCACATTCTACAGTACGACAACTACAAGTGGCCCAAAAAGTGACGCCAGATTCCAGACAGACAAACAATTTTGTCCTGATGTTAGGTGGTAAAGCGTTAAGCAGCTCTTAGTTCTGTCATTCTCCCCAACATGCTCAGCTCCATCCTTATCTTCATTTATCCTAATTTAAAACCTACTTTTAAGAGCGACCCTGAAGTTAAATTTAGACTCCAGTTGCCGCGTCCCTCCCAGAATGCCCAGTCTAGTAGAGTCTGCTTGATATAAATAGTCCTGACTTGGAGAATTCTGTCATTAGCATGGCACCACACCTCTTCTCCGTCTCTGTCTCTCTCTCCTTCAGCCTGCCTGTCTCTCAGTCTGCGCTCATCCATGCCTTCCTTTGATCTGAGGGCTTACAATAGGTCCCGGTGCAAATCATAGGGCCACAGGAAACTAAAACACCCAGCATTATCGTGAATACCATCACCTCCTTGCCTCAATGTGTGTCTCTGAAAAAGACAAATTAGGGTCCACACCATGGACAAAGAAGCCAGACTAGTAATTAGTCAAGTGCAAAACCAGTAAACACAACAATCTTGACAGGAATACCAACAAATCCCGGGAAAAACCACCCACACTTTAAAAAAGGGAGGCCACTACTTCTAACCTCTCATCTTCCCTTCTGGCTGCTTCAGCCGAGCCTTGCTAAGAGAAACAAAGAGCTGGAGGGGAACACTGGTGCAGGTTGCATCATCATCGCAGGGGCATTTGAGAAGAAGGTGAAAACGCACACGCTTCTTTCAAAAGACATCAGCAGTGTGCACCAACACACTAAGCAGAGGAACGAAGGCGGACGCACTTTTGTCAGAAGCTTCAGCTCAGACACAAAGACAGACATTCACAATAAGAATGTCCATCTGACCAGACGCCCTGGCCGACTGTCTCGTTATCTCCAGCTCAGAAACGATCTAATGAATGATGGCCAATGTGAAGTTCTTCTCTGACCTTTCTACCATGAATATAGGGCTGATATTTCAGTCCCAGCAGGCATGAGAGGGAACGCATACCAAGAATAACTATATAGGATCTTTGTTCACTTTCTCTGGGATGCATATAGTATGGCATCCAGCAGCTATGAGGAAATGCCAAGCCAAAGCCCCTCCTGTCAGATGCCTTCGAAAAGTATTTGGGGCTCGAGTTGCTTCACCGGGATTTCATTGTCGATTTAACACTGACAGATTGGTTTAGATTCTAAAAACCAGGACCAGTTACGTCATCGAATCGGGTGGCGAGCGAGGTGATGGCAGTTTACATCTTCACAACAGATCAGAAGCTTGTTTAAATCATCACAACCCTCATATAAAGGAGTTTTCAAACTGAAACCTTCATCAGAATTGTGGAGTCTACCTTTGACAGAGTCCACGGTAGCCCAGATCTATCCAACCATCCATAACTATTAATAAACTTTAATGTCCTGCTGTCAACACCATTCCTGCTTGTTTTTTTTTAGACTCTAAACCCACCACGAGGAAAGACTTGGAGAAGAACCCCATGCATGCTTAGGTCATCATGGACTCACACTGACTTGGCAGTAAATATGTAAGGAATGCGCTGACGGCTAAAAATGCAGGCCAGAACCCACACACGCAGGTGACGTTCATGCATCTGACCAGGCAAATCGGCTCGTAAGAATACGGAACAAATCCACCAGAACGCAGAGCTTCTCTACTGACTCCTGATCTAATCTGAGTCATTAGAAAAACCCTGAAGATGGGTACAATATCTCAGAACTGTGTGTGGATACAGTTACTGTAGATTAGTTTACTATATCATTATCACATCTCAAAGTGTTCTTACCCGAATACACCACAGCAGCCTATCAACAACTAATATTTTTTATATATTAAAGATTAAATTGTTATTCTTCATCACTTTAAAGAGACAAATTTAACCCAACAGCTCACATGGAGACATCTGAGTAACCCGTTTTCTACAGGAGATCTGCAGGAATGTTCGAATTGTTCAGAAAGGGTTCTGTCCCTCAGGGGTCAGTGCTGGCCTCTATGAGAAACAGGTGTGTATTCTACAGGAAATAGGTGAAATAATTGCAATAATTGCATGTGCTACGTTTGCACACCTGCTAAAGACAAAGCCAGGTAATAATGATGAGGAGACGTTTGGAATTAAAGAAATGATTTCCGAGCAGAACCTAGTGCAACTGGTTTTGTCTGTCAGTGGATCAGCAATTACAATTCAGGAATTTAGTCCAAGTTCTGGACATGAGAACACACCACAACGTCTCCGTCTGTCCAAAATTTGTAAAAATTAGACGTTTCCATTGGTGATGAGCCTATACAAAATACATAAAATCCCTAATGTTATTGGTAGTTTGTTTAGCTACCATCCAATGTTTCCCCCTGGTACATCTCCAGACGTCTCTGTCATGTGGACACTGTGTATGATGAGTGTCATGTCCTGTATTCATTCTAACAGGACAATGCACCACCACCACACATCTGGAGACACCAAATTATGGTCATAACCACAAACTTCACCTGCTATTAGTTAATGTTAAGTATCACAGTATTAAAGATTATAATCTATAATGAGCAAATACAAACGTTCCTATGGAGACTATAAAGGACACATCACGAGGCCTCGACTCAACATTTTTCTTTTTTTTGTGAACTATTTTCTCAACAGAGAGATTAGTTTCCTCTCTTATCCTGCCTGTTTATGCCACTGTAGCCGTTCTCCTGTGATTATGACCCTGAAAATGTGCCACACGGCCAAAGAGTCATTAAAAACAGCAGTGTAGCACTTATCCCCTGACTTACATTATCTCAAGGACAAAAACAACATTGTCGGCCTTATCAGTGCACTTCCTCCACACACCTCATTACACAGAGGAGGACAAAATGACCCGATGGGGGACGTGTATGAGTTACACAGTCTGAACCCTGTGAGGTTTTTGTCTTTGCTGAAACACGTTCGGTGCCTCAGTTGAATAATTCATCCGAACGAGTTAAATCAGTTCTCTGTAGTAAGGCTCAGGGGTTGGAGCTGCCCAGATGTTCCCAATTTCACAGAAACTAAAGCTCCTGAGATAACGAGCCTGTTCCTCAGTACAGCAGCTATTAGGTGGCTAATTAGAGGCACAGATGCAAGACTGTGCTGATTACCGCGTCACGGTTCCAGCTGTGCACAAACCCTCTGGAGACCGCTTCATGACCGACGTTTATCTGAGACCCAACGTGGGGCTTAAAGTCACCTCGGTCCTCTCTTAACAACATTGTAACCAGGTGTATATAAAGCAGAGAGGGATCAACAGAATCCAACTCAGATGGAGAGGATGGACTGGGTTTCACTCAGATCAACAGGCTGCAGATTTCAGGGCACAGCTGGAGTAATTTTAGGGTTGAGGACGTCGGCGTGGAGCTGCTTGTCTCACTGACCTCCGTCATCTCACACCACTTATTTTATTCCGTTTTTTATACGCTGGCATTTACTGGACATCTGTTTATCCGTTCACGCCACACCTCTGTCTGTCTGTCCACGTGTCCGTCCGAGTGTCAGTGTACCAGTCTGTCTGTCCTACACTCCACCAACATGTCCGTCTGGATACTTTCTGTCCGTCCCATGTGTCCCTTTAGCTGGCAGTTTGTTGTCTAATCCTTGTGACTATCTATCTTTCCGTCTACCTTCTGTCTTCTTCTATTTCTCCATCTATCAGCTTTCTTTCTTACCCACAGTGCATCATGTCGTCCTTATCGCACAGCCCCAGCCGACTCAAATATCTGAAATTAAAGAACTAAGTTGCTGCGGTTGGGGTTTTCATTCATGTGGCAGTAATATATCCTGTCACAGATGTTTTGCCTTCAGCTAACTGCTATGTAACGCTGATATAAGCGCTAATTTAACTGGTCACAGCTCCACAGCGCACACACACACACACACACACACACGTGCTCTGAAACGCAGATTGCGAAAGTGAGTGATGTGAGTGTTGGCATGTTGACAAAACGCGGGCCATGTCATGGCATGTCGTTCCACATATCAGCTCTTTAATTATCCTCCGGTTCAGACCACAGCATACAGCATGGGGCAGCTGCAGCTCCACCAAACTGCCACCCAGATAGGGGCTGATCCGGAGTTGTGGGTGGAGTTGGGCGGCGACGGGACGGAACGGGATGCTGGAGTGGACAGCTCAGTTACACTGCACTATTTTAACCGAATGACTATTTTAGATTAAAAAAAAAAAACAAGCTGACCGAAACTCCATCTCTTTTTTAATCAGACGTCTCTGCAATACCATGTGACGGCTACCAACCAGTAGGGCGAAGACTATCGCAGGCTTCCACCGAGACATGTAACCACTTCATTTTGAGCTGCTGCTCGGAGGAAAGCGCTTCCTCCCACTTCTGTACATATGACCTTACAGAGACCAGTGTTACATAGCGTTACTATGGTTACAGTTAGGGATGGATGGAGAGTCACGCGGGATTCGAACTCATGTCCTTCAGAGAACAGGCTGTTCTGTTGTGTCACTCTGGAGCTTCCTACTTGAGTCTCTAAACCACAATATAGATTGTGATGGTTTTATTCCCCAGAACAACAACAAGTTATATTCATTTCTTTAACAAGGGTCCGGAATTTCTTTTATCCAGAATTCAATCCAAACAATAGATCTGAGATCCCAAAGTGGATTTCTGGAAGTTCTGTTATATAACTGCAATTTGAAATAAAAACTAAAACAATAACTGCTGTAGAAGTGCTGAACATTCCGACTATCATTTCGTTACGCTACCAGTAAGTGTGTGTGTGTCTGTGTGTGTGTGTGTGTGCGTGTGTGAGAGATGATCCCTCGCTCTTTGACACCACTTCAGCTGTGAAGACATGAAGATAAAACCCGAGGCTCTGATTAAATCTGGAATGTAGGTCAGTCAGGGCTGGATTAAGAGAACTGGGTTACGTTCTGACCTGGAAAAGACCACAGCGGATAGAAGTATCCTGAATTATACCCCGGAATATCCTGGAATATGGTGGGACAGGCTCTTCCTGCTGGAGTTAAAGGAGTAAGTGTAGTGATGGTGTTTCACAGCCGGTCTGTTGAGACGTTTTTTTTTTTTTTTTTACACGTACTTCGTGCTTGTTCAGATGGTTTATCAGTGATTCAGAGCGGCTCGTGCGTCATTCTCACTAACACCGTCAGTGCGTCGGCGAGGGTTATGAAAGCAGGATCGCTGCAGGACCGGCTGTCACCATCGCACTCATTCAGGAAGCTGACTCATGATTTCTGATTTACTCACCTGTGTTGCTGTGGGCGTGTCCTAACAACGGGTTCTGCCATATAACACTGTGGTTAACATCATCAGATGTTACAGCTTCCAGTCAGTGAAAGCTCTATCCACTATCGGCCCTCCTCCACATACCTGACCCCACACACGCCTGTGATTGGCTACAGTCACTGTGACTATCAGGTCTATTCGAGATCCAAAACCATTTTGATTACATTTAACTACATAAACAGATAAAGGAGTCAATAAACTGAATGCACACTGATCAGCCATAACATTAACATCTCTGACCCGTTGAGACATGGACTCCACAGAAGACCTTGTGAACTATTCTGTGTCTCTGACACCAAGACATTAGTAACAGATCCTTCTGTGGATCTTCTGTGAGATCAGACCAGACCTATGCGTCTTCAACCTCACACACATCAGTGAGTCTTGGTCTCCATGAGCCTGTCACTGGGTCACTGGTTGTCCTCCCATAGACCAGTTTTGGTAGGTATTAATCACTGTGTACTGGGGGACACCCCACATGACCTGCTGATTTAGAGATGATCTGATCCAGACGTCTAGACATTTGGCCACTCAGATTTTTGGCCATTTTTCCTGCTTCTAACACATCAACTTGGAGAACTGACTTGATTAGCTTTCAACAAATCACCATCCAGACTAACCCCAGTGTAGTCAGAGTCTCTCTGGGGTTGGACTTCTCTACTGCAGGCCGTTCACTGTGTTAATTACAGCCTTGAACACACTGATAGTGACTTCTGTCAGTTACAGGAAGTGACTGCTTTTCTTAATAACAGACATTTTCTCACTAGCCAGGTCATAAATCGTTCGTCCTGAAAGTCGTAAAGCTTGTATTTGTGAAGTGACTCACGAAAAGGTCGTCTCAGGTTTGAAACACCAGACCAATCAGATCGCAGGACAGCCTTCTGAGGCCCTTTATTACTACAGAGGAACAGAAGACTGATTTCAGATCAGATGAAGTTCCCACAGCAGATGGTGAAGCGCAGGTACGGAAGAACCACATGAGCCTCCCTGTGGGAGAGCGGAAAGAAAAATCTGCCCCTGTTCTCCATGTTCCTGAGGTGACAGCAGACGTGTTGATGCAGTACACAAGGCAAGAACCGAGAGAACACACTGTACTGAAAGAGGTCTGGAGGTACAGAACAGACCCAGAACACGACTCGGACATCCGACCGCTGAAAAAATGACATGATATAATGTTCACAAATACGAATAAGATTATTTAGATCAAAGCTTGGATACTGATTTTCAGTATTCAGTAGTATATCTTTTTCCAGTGTTGAGGATTGTTTGGAGTATTTGTTTTTCAACATTCAGGAATGTTTGAAGTACTTGTTTTTCGGTATTCAGGGGTGTTTGTTCTTTGGTATTTAGAAGTGTTTAAAAGTATTTGTTTTTTAGTATTCAGGAGTGTTTGGTCTTTGATATTTTAAATACTTTGATTTTTACAATCTTTGATTGTTTAAAGTGTTTGTTTTTCAGTATTTAGGATTGTTTGTTTTTGGTATTCAGGAGTCTTTTCAGTATTCAGTAGTGAAGTGTTTGTTCTCAGTATTACTGTGCTGCTCCACTGGAAATCTCTGAACTTTAGAACCATAAAGCCGCCGTTTCCCTTTCACTCTGATCTGTAATAAAGTAAAGCTCCATAAATCCTCCGACTGCCACCAAATGACTACCTGTAACTGACTACCAGTGACTGACTGTAATCCAGAACTCAGACCTTAAACACTCATGTTTACTTTTAAACTTTGACTAACAGGACAGTGCAGGTCAGTACAGTCAGTGTGCTCATGCTCACGTTCAATCACAATGCCTCTGACCTGCTGAGCCTTGAACTCCACAAGACCTGTGTTAATCTGACACTAATACATTTTTCTCTGGATCTTCTGTGGCATCAGACCTGACGGTCTAGTCTTAACCCCCACCCACCCCACCCCACCCCACATCACTGGTTGTCCTTTCATAAACCACTTTTGGTAGGTATTAACCCCACACCCCACATGACCTACTGTACTGGCGCTGATTTGACCCAGTCGTCTAGACGTCACAGTCTGGTTCTTGTCAAAGTCACTCAGAATCTTACACTTGCCCATTTTCATGGTTCCAACATGTCGGTTTTGAGACCTGACTGTTTAGGACTGGTGTGTAGTGATATTAATGATCTGGTATAAATGGATAACGAAATGAATAAATTGGTGTAAATAAAACGAATCCTGCTTGCTGGAGGCTACTGATGTCACTAACTATTGCGTAAGAATTTGTAACGTTTGTCTGCTTCTGTATAATTATAGAAACAGGATTGTTAACTTTATGAAACTCATCCAGACAGATGCAGGTTCAGTTCAGCTTCTATGATTAAATTATTAGTGTGAGTTTAATAAGATAATAATTATATATGATTATTAATTTGTTTATACATTCATTTGGAGATATGACAGGTCAAGTCACCGGGCTTTCACTAGACTGACACATTTTTAATCCTGTTTGTTGATTTCCAAAATAAAACCCACTAACAAATTCACAGACATTTACAATCGCTACAAACAGACCAGCTGTGGACATGTGTCTCAGCTTCTCACATATGATCTTCAAAGTGGGACAAAAAGAAACAGGAGATGTTCTGAGTAATAATCGATATACACTTCCTGGAATAAACCTGACCTCGTGGTTTACTGCTCTACTGATCCGACCAGGTGAGCTGCTGTTTGTTCAACAGTGTTTACTTTCAAAATCTCCTGAGAAAAACGGCAGCGTGTGGACAATCACGTAGATGCAGAGGAGTCAAAGTCCAGAAGATTGAGGACGTGATGCAATCCGTCTGCACTGCACAGAGAAAAATAATATCAACCTCACACACACTCTCTCTCGCTTCCTGCCATATAAACAGACAGGGTTCCCTCCACGCCCACACAGCTACAGAAGAAAAAAAAAACCTGTCTAAAGTAAACAGGTGTGAGCTCAGTCACGTCTTTAAAGAGCCGTAGGGCTTTTACGAGGCGTGTAAAGGTGAAGCGAAGTGAAAGCTGTGAGTCTGATTAGCGAGGATTCAGTCAACAAAAAAAAAAATTACATTTAACAACAACAGGAACAAATCCGACATCAAGTCTTCTTAATCCTCTCAGATAATAACAGGAGTCTCTAAATCAGCTTCACCTCCTCTAACAGATCATTACTATAGAAAAAAATAATATTATTATTATACCATTAATATAGCAAAAGCATTCTTCTGACACTGGAGACTCCTTCCAGTTCTACCCAACTGCCTAAGATCTGTTACTACAGAAACGCATTAATGTAAATCTCTTCTACTACTAAATACAAATTAGAATCCACTTCGTATTCAGCAGCACGGTGGTATCGATACAAATATACACTGAAGTACAGACTGGTGGTGTCTCCGTTACAGTTTATCAGCCATTCCACATGTGACCCCTGGGACACCTCCAGATGTCTCTGACAGGTGAACACTGTGTGATGAGTTCCACCTGTTCATGTCCTGTGTTCATTCTGATGGGTTTGTCCTCTTCTAACAGGACAATGTACCATCACACACATCTAGAGACACCAGATTATAGTTAGAGGAATACTCGTCTGATTTTGGGGATTAGTCATTTACACCTAAATCACCAGATCTCAACATTATCGAACACATCCAGGACGTCATGTGACACGCTGTAGAAGACAGAAATCCTGCACCTCAGAATACAACAGGACTGTGGAGCGTGAAGGAGGATCATGTGTAAGTTCATGGAGGACCTACAGAGTCCTGCTTTTCCTGGCACTTCAGTATACGTTATATGAAGGTTCACAGAAACTGGTGAGATGTGGGAGGTGTTTTTGGAAGACAACAGTGGATCATGAGCAGGTTCCAGCTGCTTTTTTTCCCCCCACATCGCTGCTTTATATCTGAATATCTGTGCTGAGAGGAAACACTGTCACAGTCGAACAGCTTCACGATGGAACAATGATAAGACCAAACAAAACCCAAACAAGTCCAAATGGAGCTTTGGATTTAACGCCAACACCAGGGGCAGACAGATCCTCAGACAGACTCGTCTACTAATCATCTATAATATTCCATATCAGGAGCAGGTATATGGTGTGATGTGTAGAATTTTCCAGGTCAGTCCATAGATTTTAGACCTCACAATGAACTCTGTGGTTAAACCACAGCACTGAGTTCCTCTGTTGTTCCTTGTCCTACTCCTCCTGTGTAAATGAATAAATGAATCACACTCACAGTTCCTCAGAAACGTGAACGTGTCCTGGCTCATCCAGGACACACTCTTGGCTGGAACTTCGGTATCGATTTACACAAGCAGGAAAAACTTGGAGGAGCATGAGAGAAATTAAATAATTAAGGTGAACATCTCACAGCACCTGAGCAGCACACTTTCTCTTCATAAACCAGGTCACCTGTACAGGTCACCTATGTGGCTCCGTCTCATTTCCACATGCGTCTGATAATCTGCACTGTGGAGCCCTGAAGCCTGTCAGAACTCACTCAGAAGAGCAGGACGAGGTCATGCAGAGGACAAGGAGTGGGCGCTGGAACACACGAGCACCGCCGGGCAAGAGATTTAATCTGGGATTAGTTCCCTCAGTGCATATAAGAGAACATTCAGGACATGAAACAAAGTGAAAAGTGATCCACATCTGACTTGGAGCAAACTGGGGTAGACGCCACACCCACAAAGGTTCTTAGTCCTTTTCCGTCACCACGTTTCTGCTTCAGCGTGATATTTATTCTGATACTGGAGATGATTTGTTTCCATCCAGGTTATGATGATGGAAAGTTCACTTATTCTACATAACTGCGGCGTCTTCCAGATTCTTTCCACTCGCTCAGTGAAAGCTTTTCAGGACGCTGTGGTTCCGTCTCATTCCTCCATGCACCCCAGACCACGGCCAAAACCCTCATGGTCCAGACTTTCTAAATCAAAGCCTGCCTAGAGGAAATTCCAACACCACGGTCATCACGGTTCCGTCCCATTTCCCCCTGCGCCCTACAGTCCAGGAGCCGGTTAGTCCAGGAGTACAATCATAAGCCTGTTATTAAACCACATATACAACTGGGATTTCAGACACGGAAAATACGCTGTAACCTGATGAGGTGAATGTGGGTCAGAATCAGCAGCCAATCAGCAGCCAATCAGAATCATGATCCATCATCAAGAGGAAATGAGGATATGATGAGACTCAGTTCATCATCGACTACAACGCCAACCAGGACTATGACTAAGGCACCAATTAAGACACAGACTATAATAACAAAACAGACACTGACTACGTCATTGACTAGGACACTGACTGTGATGACACTGATATTGACTAGGACACTGACTACACCACTGACTAGAACACTGACTACAGCCGGGAGACAGACTACACCTACAACAGCAAAACCGACTATAACAACAGAACTGACTCGGACAACAACTACAACACTGACTACAACTACAACAACAACAACTACAACACTGACTACAACTACATCAACTACAACACTGACTACAACTACAACAACAACTAAAACTCAGACTACAACTACAACACTGACTACAACACTGACTACAACTACAACACTGACTACAACTACAACTGCAACACTGACTACAACTACAACACTGACTACAACTACAACAACTACAACTCTGACAACAACTACAACACCTACAACACTGACTACAACTACAACTACAACAACTACAACACTGACTACAACTACAACAACTAAAACTCAGACTACAACTACAACACTGACTACAACAACAACAACACTGACTACAACTACAACAACACTGACTACAACTACAACACTGACAAGGACACCAAATAAGACACTGACTACGTCTGCTACACTGACAGGGACACTGACTACACCTACTACACTGACAGGGACACCGACTACACCTACTACACTGACAGGGACACCGACTACACCTACTACAC
>JAOVVF010000044.1:4078323-4085823 GCA_028565595.1 Duopalatinus emarginatus
AAAACATTCAACTTAACACATCATAACTGCATGTGAGGTAATGCTGAGGCTGTTTTTGCAAGATGTATAGCATCTCTCCTGCTCTGACCCCCTTTATATACAATTCTAAAATAAATTTTGTGCTCTTAAACTCATCAACTGTGCTAAACAGGAAAGAGCAAGCTCCTAATGCAGTATGTTATTTTTGTACTCATGCTGGAAAGTTCTGTTTGTGTGTTTGTGTGTCTGTATCAAAGGACAGATGTAAATGTCAGTGAAAGTACACGTCTAAGGTGGAATGTTATTGAAAGTACAATTTACTCCACACTTGACAATAGTCTTAATGTGGCCTTGATAGTAAGTAGGGTTTGTGGTTTGGGATGTGCCCACAACTGATTGATCATAGTGTTAATGTGGCCTTGATAGTGAATATGGTGTGTGATTTAGGAAGCGTCCACAATGACTTGACAATAATCTTAATTTGGCCTTGATAGTGAAGTGGTTTAGTGAAGTAGAGAGAGAGAGAGAGAGAGAGTGAGTGAGTGAGTGAGTGAGTGTGTGTTTAGTTAATCCTGTACTCAGGACTTGGTCTGATTGAGTTGTGTTGAAATAAAGGATGTGGCATTTTCTTTAAAGTGTGTAACCTAAACCCTGAGACACAGAGAGGAGGAGTGTGAGATTATAAATACTGCACTGACCTTTGAAATCACAACATGGCTGTGTTCCAAACCCAAAGACCTGGAGCAAAGACCTGTGCACACAGGAAATTCCTTCAGCCCCCTCTGTGCAAATGCACACACACACACGCTTGACAACCACACACACACACACACACACACACACACATTGTATTAATACACACATGTGCTGGCATATGCACTGCTGTTAAACACTCCATCACTGCATTTTGCAGTTCTCTTCAACCATCTAAGTGCACTACAGAGACTACATTACTGTTTTTATATAACCACTGTCTGTCTGATATATGATGTCTACACAGTGTGACTGCAGCAAGCATTTATACATCCACTTAACAGAGTTTGCAAAGTAGGCTATTAACTACATGAATGGGTTATTTGCTAATTACAGGCCAAAATGACAGAGACTGTGATTTATTACCTGAAGTGTTCTGTAGTGTCCTGCATCAGATAATTTTAAAGACCTACTGAATGTTAGTGTAGTGGTTTGGGTAACTTTCCTGACTAGCAGCTAGCTTGCTACCCAACAAACGAGTCCATTCTCAAAAGGCCAGGTAGCTCAGTGGTAAGGGACTACATTGGACTACATCTTAGAAGCTCACCATCACTAAACTTCTACTGCTGGGTCCTTGAGTAAGTCTCTTAATCCTCAACTGCTGGTTGTGTGAAAAGAAATCAGATAAACGTAAGCCACTTTGGATAAGGCCAGAAACATACTGAATGTAAGCATGCAAATGCAGACACTGACGCCCAGCCAGCGCCCTGCAAACGCTTGACAATTCTGTACAAACCCAAGGTGCGTTCTTACGTTCTGTGGAGGTTAAAAACACTACATCCCCAAGGGGAAGACAGAGTTAAACACTGCAAACAACAGAGGAGTGTGTGCTGCTTTACCTGCTGCATAGACGCCAAAAAAATTAATGTGTCGTGGATATGTTTGTATAAATGAGCCAGTTCTGCAAGAGATTCCTCAAACTCTTCCGCCAATTGACCAGAAAAACACACTGCTGGCACAAGAAATCCACAAGAAAACGCTCAGAATGCAATTAGCTTTCGCACTGCGTTATCAAAAACATTGTGACACATTTTTTAACACAACCATGCACGTAACCCAGTCTGCATAGCTAGAAGAATCTGCGTTTGCATCCTCACATGAGGTATGTCTCCGGCTTAAGGGTTGGCTGCCAAATGCCATAAAAATATCGTCCTGGGCCACATTGTCGTATTGAATTACCACAAAGTATTCTCTGAAATACATGCTCTGATTTATCCACAGACAAGTTAGGAGAGGCAGTTTTTATAAACAGATATCCTGGTAAACCTGTTTATTTTCACCAACACATCACTCTTCACAATGATGCTCTGTCACAGCTCTCAGTCTGTCACTGAGCCCCCAGCTGAATCCCCCAGATGAGCCCCCAGGTACAGTATGTGTATCCCACAATAATCTGTTTGTTTGATGAGTCAGTAAATTAGGTATGCCAACTTTAGTTGCTACCTGCAATTAGTTATATTTTCATCATTTCTAAACATTGTGGTATTTGTTTTCTTTTTTTGCTGATATATCTCTATAATTTCCGATTAATGTTCAATTCAAGATACTGCACAGTATGAATGCTGCAGTCTAACATCCAGAATCTGATTAGATATGTTGAATGAAATATTTATTCCAGGAATCATCTGGGAATTGTAGTAATTAACTTTTTGATGGGTAAATAGTAGTTTGTACTTTCAGTGTGTGGTGTCCTATTATGGAGAAAAGAGATGAGGATTTAATCCAGTGACACATTCCAAATCCTACTCATCCTAATCATTCTCTATTATCGGATATTATACCACGATTTGTTCCGACCCTGCAATGTGATTGGTCGAGAGACATTCCATGCGTGCCGTTATCACATGATAATGGCACTGGGACCTAAACTCTCCAAATATCACTCTGCCACATACACATGTAACCCTAGCAACAGCACCATCATTTGCAAGCCAAACACTGCAGCCATAAACAAACCACATACATCTGTCAAAATTAATTCTAGCAAGTTCAAGAATCCTATTTTATGAATGGATGTATTCGTGTTTATTATCTGTATAATAATTGTTCGGTAGTTAATGATGCTCCTCGGTTGTTATAGTCTTTTACCTCACAGAATGTTGATGAACAAACAGATAAACAAATCGATCAATAAATGCTGATAACAGAACTGTATTGCAATAATACACTCGAGTTTTATGCTATATCGCAAGATATTGGCACTGGTGTACTACTCTATGGTATTCAGCCTGCAAAACAGCACAAACCTCGAGTGTATTATTGCTTAATTATCTTATTTTCATTAAGAGCAACATTAAGTTAAATCTGACTGAATTCAGATGTAGTGTGTGTGTGTGTGTGTGTGTGTATTTTATTAAGCTTTCCGCCAGAGTGTGCAGGATAACATCAATAACTCAAACCACCTGACAAAATACAGCCATCACACACACACACACACACACACACACCAGAGAGATATTGGAGTTTGTCTTTAGTATTACGTTTCACTGTTACCTTGTGAAGACATTGTGATGAAATGTTCCTGATGTTAAAGTTAATCAAACAGAACCACAGACATGACAGTCCCTCATTGGATTCTAATGTAGATTCTCACTAAAGTTTAATATTTTCCTATAACAACATGTCATGTAATAACAGAGCAGTTTAACAACAATCCAAAAGTGCAGCTTTTGACACCATTGATTATGCTACTCTCCTTCATAGGCTAGAGAATGTTGGAGTTAAGGGAACAGGCTTGTCCTGGTTCTGGTCTTATTTGAGTGACTGTTTGTAGATGTAAAGTTTTGGTGTACCATTTGTAAACATGGTATCAGCTTTTACTGTTATGTTCATGATACACAGTTATATGTGTCTGCAAATCCAGATGAGAGACACCAGTTAAGTCAAGTTGAGGAATGTGTGAGAAACATTAGACAGTGGATGTTGAACAATTTTCTTTTACTTAATTTTAATAAAATAGAAGTACTAGTATTAGGACCACCATGGTCTTTCAGTCAAACCATGTACTGATTCTAGTTTTTTCAGACCTCCCAGTTTACTAAAACACCTTATACAACTGAGGCACCAGGAGATACCAGTGACCCCAATTTCTTATTCCTACTGCTCCCCAAACCTGCGTGATCCACTCTGCCCCCCCCCCCCCCTCTATATTCTCCTGGAGTCTCATCTGACCAACATGAACATAGACAGTCTATAGAACACCATGCTGGAGAGATTTACAAACCATGAATCATATTACAGATTTTAATTGTAATTGTAATACTTCCTCATGACATCTCAGGGAGTTTTTCCTTGCCACTGTCACCACTGGCTTCTCATCAGGAAAAAAATTCTATCAATGTATAACCTGTTCCTTTATTTCTGAAAAGCTGCTTTGGGCTAATGTTCATTGTTAAAGGCTCTATACAAATAAAATTGAATTGAATCAAATTGAATAAACTCTTTAAAGAATCAGAAACTCCTCCATAAAGGAGTGCAAAGTTCTCTGTAAAGGAGCATAAACTCCTCTGTCCTGAAGATGAACAAAACTATGTGACTGTTATAAAGCACTGACACTGGAGACTCTTTCATAAATATTACAGAAACATTTTTGAGATGAAAAAACTACATCAAATCAGTTATTTCAGATTATTTTTTTGTTTGTTTATGTGGAGTATTGGCTGTACACATTCCTGTGAATAATCTGTTAATATAGAAACAATAAGGTATTAAAATCTGCACTACTGTCAGAGCTGCTGTTTCATTAAGTTTAAAGAATGATGTTATTAGAGTGAGTTATAAATATTTTACTGATTATAATTCAAAGATTTAAAGCTTTAATGTTATATGCACAGTAAGAAAACTAGTTTCCCTGTACAATGAAATTCCTACTTTGCTGCCCACATTGGAGTACAAAAGTATGAAAAGTATAAATAGACAAATTATAAGTTCAAATTAAGCATGCAATTGAAAATATATAAAATAAAATATAAAAGGTAAACTATTCAGAAATGTACAAGCTGTGTACATTGTACATAGTATTAACACAACATTAATAAAGCTGTGTGCTTTATAGAGATTTAGATAGTCAGTTGTGTGTGTGTGTGTGTGTGTGTGTGTGTGTGTGTGTGTGTGTCCATCAGTAAGATGTAATTGAGTGATCAGTTAAGATCTGTTCTACCTGCACACCTGCAGTATCCCCAAATTCCATGCTCCAGGTGGCCAGGTGTGTGTGAAAGAGAGTGTGTGTGGCTATTTATAGTGATGCAGCTGGTTGTCTCAGGCTCAGAAGTTTTCCCAGGTCTTTGTACAGCTTCCCTTAGCTCTTCTGAACACTGGCTGTGTCCCTGTGTCTGTTTTAATAAAAATGGTGTGTAATACTGTAAAAAAAAAAAGAAGGTTTAGGCATCTCTTTTATTTTTACATCCCTTTTTTTTAGTTTTATTAATAAAAAAGATATAATTAAAGATACAAACATTAAACTGAAATTGTTAAGGAAACGTAATGTTTGAAAATATTAAACAGTCAATTTATATGACACAAAGGAAGAGACTCAAAATATGTGGCTTAGCATGTATACATGACCACAAGACAACAAAACAGGGGTGGGAGGTGGAGTATAAAAAGGTAAATGAGTAAAAGGCAAATCAGTAATATTATACATTAATCATGTATATTAGAGAGTATACACACACGTGTTAATGTCAGTTGTGTTACAGTAGACCATTAATGTCATCATGGTATAGTATAAATATGTATCCACCATATATATATATATATATATATATATATATATATATATATATATGTCCTACACCCAGGGTACACAAATACAGTACACTGGGGATAGTGTATGTATGTGTCCAGTGTATGATGCATATATGTATAGTCTACATACGTATCCAGTGTATATCCATTTCCATTTTTTCAATTAGACAAGATGTTTTTTTAAAACATCTCTGTTGAGACATAAATAGAGACATAGACAACATAGAGACATCTCTGATGATAAAAAAAAATAAATTCTGCTGTGCTTTCCAAATGGAGATAGAAAAGTGACACTGTTACATAGATGTAATGTTGCATGCACACATTTAGAGAGTAAAATACAATTGTGTTTTCTGTGATGGAAAATATAAAGGAAAAATTAAATAGAAACAGACACGTATTCATCTTTAACGAGGTTTAGAGAAAACAAGTAGCATATACGCACACACACGCACACACACAGTGTGTGTGTGCGTGTCTGTGTGTGTGTGTGTGTGTGTGTGTGTCGTCTCTCTTAAACACACACATGCTCTTCATTATTCACCATCTGGTTTCACAAAAATTATAGAAGGTTACTAAAGCTCACACACCTAAATCCTTAAGGGAAAACATGCAGCACTAACTCACACACACACACACACACACACACACACACACACACACACACACATTAAACATTTAGTTACACAGTAAACATTAACTTTCCTTCACTTATAGCACCTGAAATATCACTAGATAGATACATATACATAGATATAGATTACATAGATAAACCATTTCATTAACGTGAGAGGGACATTAACACTTAACATATTAACACTTCCTGTTCATCAATGAATGTATGGCTCAAAAGACGGCTACCAGATGATAACGGTGAAGATAGTGAACAGCTGGATGAGTGTCTGGTAGGTCGTCAAGGTTCTTTAAGCCTTGTGATTGGAGGCAGTGCAGCTGCAAAACCAGACAGTAAAACAGCCACTCAGGATGCACTCAGGAGTGCAGTGCTAGATGTTTGCAGATGTTACAGGACAGACAAACTCCTTTCTACTCTTTAGGAAGTAAAGTTTCCAGTGAAAGTGAACCACTCACTGACTACTGTGCTTTCAGACAGGGATCAACCCAGCAACTTGAACCTGTGCTGCGGTGGTAAGAGAACTGAATCCAAGTGATAATAATGTGTAATGGGTTTTACTTGGTCGAAGGCATTGCTCAGGGTCACATTGATTCCAAGAATTCCATTCAATGGCATGGACACAGTCTGCTGTCCCTGTCTGGAGACTGTGACTGTGATGAACTGCACCAGTACCAACACATCGAGAATGGTCTCATACATCCCTCTTCTCAATACTTGAGCTTCTAACTAACAGGCAGCCAACATGTGGGAGTTTCATGACCTAAAGATGTTTGTCAGGGGTTTGGACACTCCATTGTACTATCTCCTTCTTCACATTCTGGTACTACTGTAACACACACAGAGACAGCTGCTATGTGGTAAGTTGGGTTTCATCTGACAGCAAAGGGAGGCAGCAAAGGTCCCACTATCCCCATGCATCTGCCATGCACTAGAAGAACTCCACCTCTTGTCCATGAAGGACATAGTCAAGAGTGTTGGAGATGTAGCTGGATGTGTGGTTATTTGGTTAAGTGCCAGTTCCTTCAAATCTCCGCTCTTGTTCACGGCACAGGGCCTGATGCTCTGGAGGGATCTGAGGAACTCACTGATGTGGAGCAGTTTCCATGACGCCATCCAATACCACTTCCTAGGTTTCTGCTCCACAGTAGAACCCTGTATAAAAAAGAAGACTTGGGACTGCTTCACTTCTCAAAGTTATTTTTCAATGTGTTTTTAGTGTCATTTTAACTCAACACAAATCAACCAAAGGAAACAGGGCTGTTAGTAACTTGTGCCTACTAACAACTACTAATAAGAAACAGGTAAGAATCAATATGTTACCTGTTGGCTTAGACTGCCTCCTTTCCGCACAGCAAGTGACCTTGACCACACTTACAGTATGTTATACC
>JAOVVF010000044.1:4088323-4093323 GCA_028565595.1 Duopalatinus emarginatus
CTGTTGGTGTTTAGTGTTTGGTGATCAGAATTGTCCGGGTTTAGAGTTCAGAGTTCAAAGTGGTCAGGGTTTATTGTTCAGAGTTGGCTGGGCTCAGTTTTCAGAGCTGTTGGTGATTAGTTTTCAGTGTTTAGAGTTTGGTGTTCAGAATTGTTAGGGTTTATTGATCAGAGCGGTTGGTTCAGTGTTATTAAAGTTTAGTGTTCAGAGTTGTGGGCAATTAGTGTTCAGAGTTGTCAGGGTTTCAGGCATACAGCAGTTTGTGATGAGTATTCAGAATTGGTGGTGTTTACTGTTTGGAGAGTCACCGAGGTTTAATGTTCAGTGTTCAGAGAATAGTGTTCAGTGTTCAAATCTGTTGGTAATTAGTGTTCAGTGCTCAGAGTTCTTGGTGATTAGTGTTCAGTGTTTAAAGTTGTTGTGGTTTAGTGTTCAGTTATCAGAGTTTAGTTTTCAGAGCTGTTGGTGATGAGTGTTCAGAGATGTCAGGTTTTTTTACAATTCAGCCAGTGTTTTAGCACAACCAGCTATCTAATTATGTTCTAGAAAACATTGTCACATGTGAAGGTGCTGTAGAATATTTCTAATATTTTTAATTGGATTATTTCTGAAAAGTGTCCTGGAGTTCAGGTGCAGATGTTCCGGAATGCTCATGAGAATGCAGAAGATAACCGACCAGAGCAGGACAGTGTGTTCAGAGTTGCTGGTGTTTAGTGTTCATTGTTCAGAGCTGTTGGTGATTAGTTTTCAGTGTTTATGTTAAGTTTGTTTTTGTACCATAGTCTTTTTTGCAGTATTTTTTGGTGTTGATCTTCAGGTTTCCTTTGGCTGGTTTACAGTAGGACTCACAGTCTAGAATGAGAACACACACACACACACACACACACACACACACACACACACACACACACACACTTAAGTCTAATGAACAAGGATAGAGTTTGAGAACTCAGCAGTGACATTTTACAACTGAAGCATCAGCTATAGATATTACTAAAATTCAGCTAGAACACTGGCTCACAGGTTTTCAGTGCTCGTCTGGGATTCTAGAACTCAGCTATAGCTACTAATAACATTCAGCATGAGTTCCATCTGAATTCTAGAATTATAGAGTTTAAAAATTAATCAATCACATGTGAGAATATGGCTACTCTGCTTACAGACAGAGAGAGAGAGAGAGAGAGAGAGAGAGAGAGAGAGAGCAGAATTTTCTTATTGTGTGTGTGTGTGTGTGTGTGTGTGTGTGTGTGTGTGTGTGTGTGTGTGTGTGCATGCACTGACCTGCAGGTCCCTCTGTACTGCTCACCATTGCTGTAGGATTAATAGTAGGAATCTCTGATGAAGGAAGGGAAACAGAGACAGTAGACAGAGCACTGGTCAGGTTTTTGTGTGTTATATGTGCTAAATAAGACACACACACACACACACACACACACACACACACACACACATGCACTCATGCACATGACTACTCACTGATGCAGGGAGCCACAGGTGAGCGGCTCTGCTGGTAGCCTTTAGCACAGCGATTACATGTGAGTCCAGTCACTCCGTCTTTACACTGACATTGACCAGACGTCTGATTACATGTCTTACCTGCAGCACCCACTGGGTGGCAGTCACAGGCTAGAGAGAGATGGGGGTTGTTTAGCATTAGTTGCCTGTTTACATATCTTATATTAGATAAAACACACACACCTGCACGTACACTACATACACAGGTGCTTTACCAACATCACAACACACATCTGTACATATACTACCTATATAGGTACACATACTACATATACAAGTATTCGCATCATTACATACATCTGTACATATGCTACATATACAGGTAGTTTATGTACATCACTACACACACCTGTACATATACTTCACGCATACTTCACAAGTACCTGCATCACTAAGCACACCTGCACATATACTAAAAAAGAAAGAGGCAGGTGTGTAAATATGTTTATTTGTGTGTGTGTGTGTGTGTGTGTGTGAGGTGCAATGCGCTTGAAACCTAAGAATGAGGTGAATTTATGGATATTGCTCAGAAATGTTGATTATACTGAACATCTGTGTCACCTTGACAATAACACACACAGTCACAGACAGGGTTACCTGTGCAGGCTTTGCGGTGTGTAATTGGTCGGGTCATGTCTCTGTAGTAGCCCTCTTTGCAGTAGTGACAGTGTCGTCCAGCCGTGTTGTGTCTGCAGTTCATACACACACCTCCACTTTTCTGCCCTGATAACTTATACAGCTCCATGTTAAACCTGCAGCGCCGGGCATGTAGGTTACAGTTACATGCTACACACAAGAGAGAGAGAGAGAGAGAGAGAGAGAGAGAGAGATAGAGAGTTCAGGATTTAGATGGACCTCATTTATATACATACTATTGTTTCCAAAAACATAAAGCTCCCTCCAGAAGTATTGGAACACAAAAGTATAATGTACATGTGTGTACTGATGTAGGTCAAATAGAGTGTGTGTGTGTGTGTGTGTGTGTGTGTGTGTGTGTGTCTTAGTTAGTTTGTGTGTATCGAGAGTACACATATATGTAAATTACTAAAAAGTTTTAGCTTTCGTTTTTCTGATATCTACATCTAGACATCTTCAACACTTTAGAACAAGACCCCATATTCTGGACCTACACATTTATTAAATGATCAGAAATATGGACATATGCTTTTTGTTACCCAGGTGAGACCTGTTAGATTCATCCTAAGCACACAAGCAAGTCAACTTCACATTGGTTAAGATATAAGAATGTAACTTGTAACCACCACCACCCCCCCACCCCCCCCCCCATCCCAACAAACATGGTTTGTTTAAATCATTGTTAGTTTTTCTGATTTCTTCTTTCTTATTCAGCTGTGTCATCTTTTCTCTAAATTCACACGGTACTACAGTCTGATGCATTAGGACCTGGGGGAAGTGCTGCTGCCCTATAATGTCCCAGAAACCTAAAACAAGGGTAAAATGGTTGATCTGTGACAGGCTATCACTTTACTAAATATGAAACGGAGAGCGAGAGACTGTGTACGTGTGTGTGAAAGAGACTGTAAGAGTGAGTGTGTGGATGTATGTGTAGTGAGTGGTGTTCTTTCAACATAAAAATACAGTTGGAAAGCTTGTTAATTTCCCTTTTAAATGGTGGCACAGTTGACAGGAACATGTATTTGTGGAATGAGCAGTAGAGCTGAGTATGTGGGCTATGCCGATGAAAAACTTGCTCTTAACAGCTTTTTTTGCTGCTGCTTTTGACACTTCTTTTGAGCGTCCAATCAGGTGCCTGCATCTGGGAGCGTTTAGATGAAATTCTGCAACCAGTGGCAATCTCCACAGTCTGGACCGAACTCTATCAGACTGTTCGTGTCAAAGTGACCAACACAACCATGTTGGCTGACTTGCAACAAATGCTGGTTAAAGAATGGGATTCCATCCCACAGCAGTGCCCAGGCTGGTGACCAGCATGAGTGGGTGCCAGGCTGTTGTGGCTGTATCTGGTTCTTCCTCATGCCACTGAGGCTCCTGTTTGTAAAATAAATAAATTGTCTTCTTTCTTTAAACATCAATCATCCAGTCCACCAAACACCAAACAAGTCAAAGGCAGAATTAACTGTTTGGCATTGGCAAAGAGGATTTGGCAAATTTTTCATGGGCGCAACCCACATACTCAGCTCTACTGCTCAACCCACAAATGCATGCTTCTTAAGTTAACAAGCATCGTTACAACAAAGAAATAATCTACCAAACACAAATTTCCTTACTTTTTGTGCTATGTTTATTCACTGCTTTGTTTACATGTATTACATGATTCAGTGAAACAATAATGAAGGGAGATGCCTACTTGATGACCCCTATGAAAATTCCACAAGGAGGGTTTTTGGGTAGAATATGGGTAGAACATGGGTGTGAGTGGGAGAATGTGCTGGTTTTTGTGTGTGGCCCAGGTATTAGGTACAGGATTTTCTCATCTTATCCCGTATTAATTCTCTCATTTCCTAAAGTTTTTTTTCTTGAAACCTGATGACTGATGAATGTAAAGTTAAGTCTACTGAAAAAGCTAATTAAACAGTTTATAAGCAGGACATTAAGTAGGGCAGACATAAATACAAATTAAATTTAGAAACCATTTTTTCTGCTGTCAGATGTCATGTGCTAAAAATGTAGTCATACAGATTACAGATCAGATGCACATTGTATCAAGTGTACCAATCTATGTTTTCAGTGTTTGAGGAGTGTATTTAGGACCTAATACTGTACGTAACACTACATGTATCTTTACTTATGTCTACCTCTTGTTAGTGGATGAACAGTTAAATCATATAAGATCTGTACAAAACAAACTTTGAATATTCAAGTTTCCATTTCTTTCTGTTATTAACTAAAGTGTGTGTGGTTTTTGTGTGTGTCCCTAAGTACTAGTGGCTGTGTATATTTGTTGTGTGTTTGTTTTGGGACTCACGCAGACACTCGTTAGCTTCTTTGGGTGTGGCACGCTGCCATGGTCGATCATAGTGAAACGGCTTGCATCGGTCACACTCAGGTCCTTCTGTGTTGTGTTTGCAGTCACAGACCATCTTTCCGTCTTTGTCCCTCATGCATTTGTGGGCGTGGCCATTACACTTACATCTGCCACCCACCTGGAAATCTGACACTGCATAAAAGTAGGCGGGATCTCGCACATCTTTAATTATTTTGGGGCGGTTAAATACTACACGTATGTCAGTAACAGTGACCCAGTCCTGGAGAACAGGGCTGGAGACGAAGTTTGTTCTTGAAGGTCGTCCATCTAGTGTGCTGAACACAAGAATGGAATTGCTGCTGTCAGCACTGTTGGGCAATTCCATGCACAATGGCTCCTGTTCATTGAGTTTGGTGATTTCGGCCCTGTTTGGGCGATCGTAAACTCGTCTGCACTGAGAAGAATAAAACTGAAATGGTGTCCAGCTACGTCCATAGTCCATGCTTTTATAAATAGCCATTGAGTCTGGTTTCTCAGA
>JAOVVF010000044.1:4098323-4104327 GCA_028565595.1 Duopalatinus emarginatus
ACCTTTAGCAGTTTGGTGTTCTGGAGCATTCAGGTATGTCTCTACATCATGACAAGAAGAAAGGCAATCTGGGAAGGGTTATAAGGCTATCTCCTAATAATCTGAAATTCTCTGTTCTACAAGGAAAAAGGATACATCCAGAACATTGAGTTCAAGGTCAGAGAAAACCCAATAGCTACATCATGTATCTGACAGGCCTTATGTTTAATGCACATCGGCATTAAATATAAAAACCACAGAACCACTGACAGGTAGCGGATAACATTGATTATCTTTGTTTCAATGACACCTGGGGTCATGGGGTGGCATATATTAGACAGCATGTTGATGTGTTGGATGCAGAAGAAAATGAGCAATGTAAGGACCACAGATATGTTGTTGATAAAGATGACAAAGATCAAGTAATAATGCATAAGGAATACTGATTGAGTAACTATGCAGAGGACAAATCCTGCTTGCCTCTGTCTCTATTCTTTGTCTTTTCTTCCATTTTTCAAGTTATCGCTCTCTACTTGTCTCTCACTACTCTACACTGGCCGTTCACTCTTCTTTTAGTTCTATTCCTTATTTTTCTTTCTTTCTTACTCCGCCTGTTGATTTTGTCACTCTCTGGACTTTTACAACTTCTTCAGACTCTAATGTCCGAGACCCAAATTCACTCCAGATGTGTGTGTGTGGTGGCATATGGTAACACAGTAGAGGTCAAGCAGGTGACAACAATAAAATAGTAAAAGTGTGTGTGTGTGTGTGTGTGTGTGTGTGTGTGTGTGTGTGTGTGTATACACTTCAGGCTATCTTGCTCAAGCTTAGAGGTGTGCTATTACAAGCAGAGAGAGAGAGAGAGAGAGAGAGAGAAGGAGTGTAGTGTTAAACGGTTCAATCTGTTTCTGAAAACCTTGGCACCTTGTGTGTGTGTGTGTGTGTGTGTGTGTGTGTGTGTACATGCAAGTGTTTGCCTGTATTTGACTACTTAATAAAATTATTTGTGGTTTCCTAAGTTCTGTGCACCGTGCCTGGAACTGGGAGATGGAAAAGTGTGAGTGTTTGATATTCTCAGGTCTCCTGAGTTCACATGGTATACACACACACTACAAACAGTGAAGTTAAACGCACATCACAACAGACCAAGAATGTGTGTGTGTGTGTGTGTGAACAAATCAGACGTCTGGTTCTCTCTAAAAATCCACTAGGAATCTGTCACTCTCTCTCTCTCACACACACACACACACACACACACACACACACACACACACCGCTGTGCTATTCCTCTCAAGCAGAGTTGCTTTGTTTGGCAGCACGCGCTGGCAGGAAACGGAGAGTGCCTGTTTGTGTTGCCGTTATTAAAGTCCCTGCGCTCGCGACCTTGCAGGATTTAAAGAAAAAAACGTGCTTTGATCAGCCACCTGTCTGTGTGTCTGTCTGTCTGTTTTTACACATTTTCATGGAAGGAGTCTCCAATGCCAGTACACCCCTTCATTCATTATATTACTAAAACACCAACACACACTGCTTTTATATATATATATATATATATATAAACTTGTTTTTTTAAGAGAACTTGTTTTTCTAAACGTTCTCTCTCCCTCCTTACACACACCTCCTCACACATAAAAAGTGTGTGTGTGTGTGTGAGAGAGAGAGAGAGAGAGAGAGAAAGAGAGAGAGAGCGCAGGCACTCGTTCTGAAACCTTACCGTGAATTCTTGCGCGTCCGGTCCCTGCCTCTAACTTTCTCTCGTGTGGGTGTGAATGTGTAAACGTGTGCGCGCGTGTGCCTCTCTCTTACTCGTGCGCACTGGTGGTAGTGATATATCCAGACATTAACATCGGTGTATACCGTACCGCACTGCAGGGTACCGCACGCGATCGATCGTTACCGCTCAAGACCCTCTCTCTCTTCTCCTGCGTCCCGCCTCGCGCGCTCTGATGGGGAGAGAGAGAGAGAGAGAGAGGGAGAGAGGGAGGGGGAGATGGGGAGGAGGAATATGATGAGGGGGAGCCAAGGTGAGAAACTGGAATCGTCTGAGCTACGAGCGAAGCAGCGACCCGTGCACGCGCGCGCACGCTTACAGAATACTTTCCAGACTTTGAGCGCGCGATAGAGAACCTGAAGGAGCGAGTGAAAGTGTGATGTTTGGTTCACTTCTTGTAGTAGGGTTCATTCATTTACAGTAAAATTAAAAAGAGATACAGGAAGCTGACAAGAATGGAAAGAAGGAAGCAGTTATGTGTTTTAGTGCAATGAGTCAATTAGAAGTGGATTCAGAGATGGGGTTGTGGTGTACATCTTATACTGAAGTGGCTATGTGGTGTAGTGTGGTGGGTGTGTCATGTAGTAAAGTGTGTGTGGTGCAAAGTGGGTGTGTGATTCCTGATTCCTGAATGTATAATGCATTCCTTTATTTCTGTAAAGCTGCTTTGGGACAAAATTGGTAAAAGCACTACACAAATACAATTTAAATTAGTATACTGACTATGTGTTGCAGTACAGTAACTGTGTGGTATAGTATAGTGACCGTGTAGTGTAGTATAGTATAGTGGTTGTGCGATGTAGTATAGTTTCTGTGTAGAATAGTGGGTGTGTTGAGTAGTGAAGTGTGTGTATGGTGCAGTGAATGAAAATGAAAGTGAGCTATTTGCCTACTATGCTTGCACACAGAGCAATGTGACCTCCACATTTAACCCATCTGTGCAGTGAAGCACAGACACACCAGTGAACACTAGGGGGCAGACCCCCAGAGCAGGGGTAAGCCCCAAACCACAGCACCTGGGGAGCAGTTGGGGGAGTTAGGTGCCTTGCTCAAGGGCACCTCAGTCATGTCTTACTCTGGGCAGGGATTAAACCCACTAGGTTCCCTAACCACTAGGCCACGGCTGCCCGTGGCAGTATAGTGGGTGTGTGGTGTAAATTGGGCATGTAGTGTATTAGAGCAGGTGTGTGGTATAAAATGGATGTCCGTTGTAGTAGTGTAGGTGTGTGGTGTAGTATAATGACTTTGTGGTGCAGTATATTGAGTATAGTAAATGTGGTGTAGTTTAGTGGGTATGTGGCGTAGTAGTGTGTGTGTTGTAATATAGTGCCTTTGTAGGGCAGTATACTTAGTATAGTGAAAGTGATGTAGTATAGTGGGGGTGTGTGTGACTGTGTGGTGTAGTCTTTGTGGTGTAGTAAAGTGGCTGTGTGTGGTGTAGTATAGTGGTCATCTGTTGTAGTATAGTGATCTTATGGTGCAGTATAGTGACCATGTTGTGTAGTGTAATTACTGTGCACTAAAAGTGCTATACAAATAAAATCAAATAGAACTGAATAGTATAGTGACTGTGTGTTGTAGTACAGCAACTGTGTGGTGTAGTATAGTGACCATGTGGAGAAGTATGGCAGCAATGTGTTGTAGTATAGTGACCTATAGAATGTGTACAACAGTGACTGTGTGATGTAGCATAGTAGCTGTGTGGTTTGGTATAGTGGTTGTTCGATGTTGTATAGTGTCTGTGTATTATAGTGGGTGTATGGTGCAGTACAGAGGTTGTCTGGTAAAGTGACTATATGGTGTAGTACTGTGACAGCGCTATGCAGTATAATGACCACGTGGTGTAGTATACTGGGTGTTTTGTGGGTATAGTATATTTTATGGCAGGTAGCCAGAAAATTAAAGTCTGTAATCTAAATCATGGTTTCTACATCTGTCCATTATGGTGTTTTGTAGACTGTCCATGTCCATGGTGGGTCAGATGAGACTGCAAGAAGATAAGGGGGTCAGAGTGGATTGGGCAGGGTTTGGGAAGCAGGAGGAATCAGGGCTCAAAGTTGCTGGTACCTACTGGTGCCTCAGTTGTAGCAGGTGTAGCTCATCAGAATTAAGACTCAGGGTTGCTGGTAACTCCTGGACAGCATTCAAACATCCCAAAAATTATGAAGAATATGCTTCATTAAACAAAGATTGTGTCTGAGTCCCGAACACTAATTGGAAGGCTGTTCCATAGTTGTGGGGCTCTATAAAAGATGGATCTGCCCACTGCTGTAGCCCTCGTAATTCGAGGTATCAGCAAATAGCCTGCACGTTTTGATTGATTTAGTGTGTGCTAGGGCTCTTTTCTACCCCTGGAATGCCAACCCAACAGACAACCCCACAGTTGACAACTGGTTCCAGAGGAGTGAGCAGGTATAGGAAGCTACCCATCAACACATTCAGCAATCTGTCACCTGGATGAAAAAGCAAGCTGACCGGAGACATGGAGACACCCCAACCTACCAACCTGGAGACCTTACATATTACCTTACATATAGTAGTGGTGTAGTAAAGTGTCTGTGTCTTGTAGTATAGACTGTGGTATAGTAAAGTGGCTGTGTGGTGTCATCTAGTGGCTTTGTGGTGTAGTATAGTGATTGTGCGATATACTACAGTGACTGTGTTGTGTAGTGTAGTGACAGAGTGTGGTGTAGTAAAGTGGCTGCGTAGTGTAGTATAGCGGCCATGTATTGTATTATAGTAACTCTGTGGTGTGGTATAGTAACCCTGTTGTGTATTATCGTGGCTGTGTGGTTTAGTATAGTAAAAAGTTACAGACACTGGAGACGCCTTCCATAAGAGTGTCATAAACACATTCTGTCCATACAGATACCATTACCTGGGGCCTTATTTATAAAACTCTGCATAGATTCAGGAGTGAAAGTGTGGGCTCTCACAATAGCAGGAAATGGTGTACAAACAAAAAAATACTGATTCATAGAACCATAGGCATATGCACACCTGCAAGCCGTTTCCACTTTATAAATCACAAACTTCTTCAAAATGTGTGCAAGTGAATCAGCCTCATATTCTGGCTCCATACCACCCAAATTTACCCATGAAAGGTCCATGCAAAAAAATTCATGAATGTTTAAATATAGGCTTACCCATTCATTCATGCTAGTTTAAGTGTGGTCATATGACGGATTGACTCTGTTTGATTGGTGAAACGGAGTCAAACGTCGCTAGTTTTCATTGACCACTGCAACCTGGAATACCTCAAGACTGCATGCAGGCTCAACTCAAGACAAGCAGGTTGGGCCTTGTTCTTTAAACGATTCAACTTCAACATGTTCTATTGCCCCAGCTCAAAGAGCTGCTAGGCAGATGCCCTCTCCTGAATAAGTTTGCGTGACTCGGAGGGGAACTCCACCAACACCATCTTGAATTCAATTCAATTACATTTTATTTGTAGACCATTTTTAACAATGGACATTGTCCCAAAGCAGCTTTACAGAAATAATGGAAAGGGTTACACATTTATAAAAATGTTATCCCTTTTTGATCCCTGATGAGCAACCTGGCAGTGAAAGTGGCAAGGAAAAACTCCCTGAGATGACAAAAGGAAGACACATTGAGAGGAACCAGAAGGAAACACATCCTCCTTTGGGTGACACAGATAGTGCAATTATAAATAAAACTTTATGTTCCCAGAGAATGAATTAAAGTGTAATTCATGGTTTCTACATCTGTCCATTATAGTGTTATATAGACAGTCCATGTCCATGTTGGGTCAGATGAGACTCCAAAAATAGTGGATCTGGCAGGTTTGGGGAACAGGAGGAATCATAAATCAGGGTCACTGGTTTCTCCTAGTGCCTCAGCCATATCAGGTGCAGCTCATCCAAATTGGAGGTGAAGAGAAAGGGTAGAGAATTGAATACAGAGAGTTAGGTATGATCTTTCAAGTAATGGTCACTTTAAATATATGTTGTACAGAGAGCAAGCAGAAACTCAGGCAGACTTACTAAGACAGCGTAACTACAAGGGAGAAGGTGACACAGACATGAGGATTTGTTGGAACATAAAGCAGCCAGCCACTCCACTGTCATCATACCTGAGTGAACATGTGAGAGTGGTGGGGGGGGGGACTACATGCAGTTTGTTTACACACCTACAAAGCAATAGAACAATCTAATTATCAGAATTTAGTAATAGAAAATTGTTCAACATCCACTGTCTAATGTCCTTCACACATTCCTCAACTTGACTAAA